>OOFC01009600.1:1523-23325 GCA_900323345.1 Pseudochromis fuscus
TCAACACACAGGCTCAGCTGACAGCCCGGAGAGGCTGAGAAAACAAAAGGGGGCAGAGGTTCAATTCCCCGCAGCGGTGAAGGGCTGTAATTACTGTTATTGTGAAGGGAGTTTTGGATTCATGAGGTGACACTCGATCTGAAAAAGGGCAGAGTTGATAAAAACATCTGCTTGCTAGCACCAGACCAGTGGCACCGTGCCTGTCTGTTGTCAAGGGATCTATGATTGTAAAAAGGGCAAACCAGATCAACAGAAGACAAAGTAGCGCTGCTGCCGCTGAATACAAATGAACTAGTGATATGACAACAAAGAGACTCCACAACAGCACTCTCAAGGAATACGATCGGATAAAGCACACAGCACATGGTCAGACAGGAGATCCCCCAAAACAGCAGAGGAAGCTCGTGCGGCTTTCCCCCTGAGAGGCCATTAAGATTTCTACATCTCTCAAGAAGATGGGAAACAAAAATGGTGATGAAACGTGCATACATCACCATGGGAACAACAGGAAGCTCAGAATAAAATGAGTACTAAAATCACTTCGGTCTCAGTTTCTTTCAGGGAATCTGTCCGTTAACACGTGCATTTTGACAGTGATGACTCCTCGCAGTCTTAATGCATCCTTTCTGCTCTTAATTAGTCTCTTTTGAGCTAAATGGAAGTGAAGTGTTTAAAAGGGGTTGTGGAGTGATGTGAGTTAATCTGCTTCAACAAAAGTACCTGGCAGGTGGTGACGTCATCTGAAACCCTCACACCTTCCTGATATTTCTCACTGTTCATTTTCCTCAGTGATTGGTAAAGTTCTTGGAGGTTAAACTTCCATCACTTTTCATGTGCACAACCACCTGCAGCACTGTAAATCCCTGCTAGCAACCGCTACGTGCTTTTACTTACATGGTCAGAAGTGCATCTCTGGATTCCCACTTCTATAAAATAATGGGACTCGTGAGAGTTAGTTAATTTTTATTCAACGCTGATGCAGCAGAGGTCAAAATATTTGTTATTAGCTTGCTCTAAAAATGCTAGATGGGTCTTTTTTGGAAGAAATTCCCAGTGTGATAAATGCCTGCAACTTTTAAACTCCATTTTTTAATTACTTCAGTTTTTAATGTAGCCTTCAGATTGCAGATTCATAGTCCCCAAGCCCAGTTTGAGCTAAATCTGATGACATCCTCCTCCCAAGGCAACAGATGACACTGCACAATCTCATGCTCAATTTGAGGACTTCAGTGTAAAATTAACAGAGATCCATCCCCTCTCTGCTTTCTTACCTTGGCGTGGGAGATGGTCAGGCTGTCCACTGGCTGGGCCGTCTCAAACAGCTGGATCTCCTCTATCACGTGGGCCTCGGAGTTCAGGATCACCACCCTCTGCAGCCAGCCCTCCGCTACAGCACAGAGAGGAAGAGGAGGGTTGAGCTCACTTTATTCCTCTTGCTATTCAGTCAAACTTTCCATCTGAGTCCACTTCAGTGCAGTAGGCATCCCTCATCCCTCATGGTATGCATTAATATTTCATGGTATCCATCAAAACGTATATTTTCGCACACACAGCTTCAACATCCAGTGGAGTCATTAACACAAAACACCCGATGAACCCACCCCTCCAACAGCTGAGCAGCTCATTTAAATATAATTGATATGACCTTAGAAGATATTTACACACACACCTGTGACAACCCACTGCTTCATTTATATAATAATGACATGCTGCAATAAATTGACCCAGACGTCTGTGACTGCATCTATTTGAATATTAACCATTGGTACACAAACACCTGCGACAACAGTGTTTTACTTGAGCATTAATGATGTCATAATATATTCACCAACGCATACCTGTGACCTGTGGTCATTTAAATATGAATGATGAAATATAATAATATTCAACCACCCTCTTTGAGTCTAAATATTAAACGTGTGGGGCAAACCCTTTTTTAGCTGCACTATATTGATTGTTTCTTGATTTCTTGTTGTGCTTTGCAAAGCCAGTTTAAAACTAACCTGAGGCTCTGGCTCTTTAAAGGCTTAGTGCTTATTTTCAACTCGTCACAGCAGGAAAAGCACAGGTGAAACTGAACCAATACCATTAATCAGATTTGTCTGCTCCACTGAGTTGTGCTGGAGAGCCAGCATGCAAATAGAAAAACCTTGGAACCTTCAACTAACTGGAATATGGCCTCATTTGATTAATTTAATTACATCTGTGCTTTTCCAGTTATGATTCAGACGTAGACTGACGAGATATAAAAGATTTATATAACCCCTGCATCTCATAAGTGCAGTCAATGTGAAAGTTCACACAAGTGCAATACCACCGATGGCTCCAAAAAACTCCAGTCAAGGCTCCAATTGACTTTGGTTCAAAAATTATGATTTTCAATCATGAAATACTCAGTCGCTGATGTTTTTCCACAAGTCATTCTGATGTCATAAGGTAAGGTCAGCTCTCCTTACCAGTGATCTGGTGGTCCATCTGAAAATCATTTCATCATTAAGTAGATATTATGCTTTAAAAAGATTTAGGGGTGTGAGTAGTTTGATTGACAGGTCGAAAACTCCTGGCTTCAAAATGTGAGTCCTCAAATTACGTGTGCAGTCTATGAATTCAGATGAGAAGAAACTACTCTTGCGCTCACATATATAATAAAAAAGCTCATAGCTACAGCATCATCAAGATGTCTGTGACTTTTCTGTCAATTTCTCAAACTTTAACATCAGCTGGACTCAAACTTTATGCAACTGTGCAAGTGAGAAAAACTAGAAAAGGGAAATGAACTTGTCCAGCCAGAACATGCAGCTGCTTCACGGAGCTCCACCTCAGTAACAAAGTATTAAAGGCACATTTAAAAAGAGAGGAGAGGCTGTTCCTGGCCCTTTAACACCTCGGGTAACAGTAATATTATCTGAAACATTTAAAGACTTTTTCAAGAAGTGTAGGGAGCTGATGCTGGAGGAGGAGGAAGATGAGATCCTGTGCTCCTTTCATGTAGGGCATTGTGAACAAGTTTAGATCCCCTGTGATGAAAGACATTTCGGGCACAGCTGGTGGGGTGACCTTGATGTGTGTGTGTGTGTGTGCGTGTGTGTGTCTATGGATGGAATAGTGTTACGTGCTGACATGTGCTTTCTTGTGTGTGGTCCTCTCGATTTGGAGACTGTCACGGATAATATGAAAAGCTAACCCGGTAGCCAAAGGGAGGCTTCAGAGAAGGAAGTGCACACACACACACATACAGGCATAGCAAGCAGCAGGCATATCATCACACTCGCCTCTCGTGGCGTCAGGGACCAGTGTCGGCTAATCCCTCAATCCTGTGGTCCGTTTTTTTCCCAGAAAAACAGTCCCCCTCTCTCTCTCTTTTCACATCAGCTGTCGCTATGCTGCAGCTAATAGCTAATCAAGCCCGCAGTCCAATTGGCAGTACTAGTGCACGTCTGCCAAGGGCCCTGTTGAGTTTGTGCTGTGAAGCAAGACAAGCGGGGATGACTGCACTTGGCTCGGAGAGTGTGAGCGTGCATATCTGCGTGTGTCAGTTTGTAAGTGTGTCGCAAATGTGTGTGTCGGTGCGTCCATGTGTGTGTCCGGATTGGTGTCCCTGCTTGCCAGCAGAGAAGCCCCGAGTCCGCTGTTGTCACACTGTCAGCGTTGCCCCAGTCACTGTGCCTCTGCAGTGATCTGAATGGTAAGTAGAGTCTCTCTCCATTCATGAGACGGGCTGCATTCAGATTCTCATTCCCTGGAATCCAATGTCAGATCTGTGTGAGTCAGGATTAAGGCTCTGGGAAGGCGGGGTGGTTTGTTTTTTTTTGGTCCGTGCCAAAACAGGACACCTGCATATGGGCCTGACGGCTACTGACTGGAGATATTAATTAAGTCGCGCGTGTGTAGACGTTTCCTTTGATGCATGAAGATGGATCTCGGCATGCAAATCAAGCCCTTAAATGAAACCCAGCTGAAGTCTGGCCAGATGGCGTGTTGTTTTTCTGCCACCGTACCTAATGCCAGTACCTGTCCCTGTCTGCCGCCACGGCCTGTAATCTCTTATCTCTTCAACAAATACTGTGATCAACTCCCTTCACGCACACACACACACACACACACCTGGAGGCAGGAATGAGGGGAATATGTGGAAAAACTACAATGTATTTTCACTGCCTGCTTCACAGCTAACTAACAAGAACATCATGCATGCTAATGCAGTCCAATACAAGGACCATGGGAAAAAAAAGGAGTTTTAGCCTTGTAAGATGTAAATGCTGTCTCATAAAGGAGATGATTCGGTCTTTTTTTCAGAGTTGAAGAGCAAAATGTTCTCTTAGCCTGCTCTGAATGGCAAAAAGGAAATAAACAGGGCTTTAAAGAAAACTGCTGTGTGTGAGTGTGTGTGTGTGTGTGCCGGTGTAAAATTTGCAAACATGTTAAAATATCCTAAGATGCTACCTGTTTTCACAAGAGGTGTTGAATGGGAGTTACAGTTTGAGCTGAAGCGCCAAAAGCAGTTGAAGTGTAAGAGCTGAAAGCAGTTGAAATCAATTAGAGCGTGATTGCTCTGAAGTTTCGAGCCCTGTAAGCAGCTACATCATCAGTGTGTATGCATGTGCTTAAAGTAGCGAATCTTACATTTGAAAAGTGAACACTGAAAGCAGTTGAAGTGTAAGAGATTAAAACTAAAGAACTGGAACAGATGTATGCAATTTAATTGAATTAAAATTTTAAATTTGTATTAAATTTGAAGATGCAATAAGAGAAACAGTGTTCAATGTAAACAGCTGAAGTGGCTGCTGGTATGAAAGTCAAGTTGAAGAGTAAAAATTTGTTGAGGTGTCATTTGATTTGTTGAGGCTGAAAGCGGCTGAACTGTGAGGTAATACTTAAGAGATTAAAGCAGTTAAACCGTAGTTACTAGAGTTAGGAGGATGAAAGCAGGTGAAGTGTGGTTTACAAGGTGAAAGATAAAAGGAGTTAAGATGAATTCCAGTGAAAATGTAACCAGTGTGAACAGTGTCAGTGACCACAGGTGTAAAATGTCAGTATGTGATGTGTCAGCTGAGGATTAAGAATAAATTGATGTGTAGAGGTTGAAAGCAGTTGAAGTGACAATGGAAGTGTCTGCAGTGAAAGTGAGTGAAGGGCAATAGAGAAATAACAAAAAGGGCCTGAATGATCATTGCATTTAAGTGCAGCAACAAAAGCACTGAGAGTTTTTGTTGAAGTACAAGTTGCAGAGGTTGTTGAAGCGTGTTCACTGTAAATCGCTGAAGGGCCAGTAGGTTCAAGAACTGAAGAGGGAGAGTGCATGACATCCAGGCATTTGTGATTTGTGATACCAAGCTAAATAAATAACACTGACTTGACTCGACTAAGGATGAACATTGCACGCAAGGCACACCACTGTAAACTGACGAAAAGGTCAGGAAAGAGCACCAAAGTTGAATTTCACTTTTTTTTTTGTCAGTTTAACTTTCTCCTTCCAAACAACATACTGTTCAATAAAAACTCCAGTGTTTTTGCCCAGAACAATTTGTACCTGTGCCAATGAAGAGCATGTTGTACGCCCGCTGGTCCAGGGCGCTGACCCGATCCACCGCCAGCCTCGTGAAGTTGACGCCCTTGGTTAGCAGCAAGGGTCGAGCCAGAGCTTTGTCCTCCATCAGAGGGTGCTTCTTGGCAAAATTGAGCGTGGCGTCGGGGAGCTGCAGAGAGCTGTTGTAGCCGTTCGCCCTGTCTAAGTTGGTTATACACTGCAGGACAAAGAGAGGACGGAAAGACAGGGGAGGGAAATGGGAACAGGGAGAGGATGAAGGGGAGAGTGAGAGGGGCCAGGAAGGAGAGAGATGAAGAGGAGGAAACTTCTTAGTTGCAGCTGGCACAGTTTGGCATGGTTAGCTGGCTTGGAGATGACTACACTCTGGCTCTAACCTCCGCCTGCCATTACACCCCGTCCTCCGCTTCCTTTCCTTTCGTCCTGGATCATTACGCCTTTAGCTTTTTGTGTCGTGCCAGATTTTGCTGTTTTCCACCTCCATGCTACTCCACGTCAGCCATCCCTTCTTCTCCCCCTCCCTCCTTCATCCTCCACCCTCCCTCTCTCCTCTCATCCCTCCTATTGCAATGCAGTTATCAAACATCACATCACATCTGTTCCTCACCGATCCAGGCCGTGGGCTGGGGACTGAACCGGTGTAGCGTCCCCACCGCTGCGACGCCTCCCTGTACTCCTTGTAGGACCCTTCAAACACCTTCTTCACATCACCGATCTGGTACTGGCACACCGCCGACACGTCCACATCACCCCTGAAACATGGCAGCAAAGAGAGGAGGAATCAGCGGTGTGTGCCGGAAATAGCTGAGAGATGAATTACCTTTCACATGCACGCGAGATACACTAAACAGGAAGTGGAAATATAGTGAAATAATATAATGTCAAATGTGTGGAAAGCGAGCTAAAAAACCTTTACAGCAGCTGTGCTTTGAAACAATTTTCTCAGATGGCAGTAAATAAATATCATTATTAAGCGAGCTGCAGTGATGAGACGCGTCGACATGTCTCCAAACCAACGCACCAAGTGTACATGTGATACACTTCCTTCATGCGCCGGCGAAATCAATCAGTTGGCGCTGTGACTCAGGAAATGCATTTCATTTAGCCGAGAGGTCGGGGGTGACAGAGCTCTCAATTTTTTTTATTTTTTTTATCTCCACCACAATTTCAGACCCCGAGTGGGTTTAAAATTGGGTATTGATGCATGACCCACTCACATTAAATTATACTTGTACTCCACATCTCGCAAATATATTTTATTTCCATGCTCATTTACTGCAATGAAAGCATTTTTTTTTAGCACTCAAACTGTGAGTCACTGACATATTAGCACACAGCCATACAGATGTGACTGAGTCAAACTTCACACCCTAATAATTAGTAAGCTGTTATTCTCGAGCCAAATTTTTTTCAGAAATGTGTTTTTTTTTTTTTTAAGTAAGAAAACAAGAAAAGACAAAGCTGTGTTCATATTCCCACTATCAGTGAGAGAAGTTCGGTGATGCTAATGTGCCACAGGTTTAATAAGGTGAACGTCAAAACTAAAGGACAGCACTGATGTCTTAGCGAGTTAAAAAGCCGGCCCCATTCATTCACATTATGGCTTGAACTCTGAGACATCATTTACATAATGTCCAATTATCTTAATGTTATCTCAACCAAAGCCGGGGGGCTTTAAGGAATCCCCAGCGAGTCACACAGAGAAAAGGGATTAGGTCTTCTTCTTTTTTTTTTATTCAGCAGCAGTAGGAACTCTGAATGAAGAAACAAAGCTTGGAGTTCAAAGCTGGTTCAGTTTGTGATATGATATCTTATTGAAGAACACAAAAGACTCACATCAAAGGGCACTGCCTGGAGACAGTCTCTGTCTCTCCTCCTGAAGAAAAACCTTCTGCCCTCGCTCCTATGTCTTTGTTGATAAGCAACTCATTAACACATTACAGCTGTGAAGTGGTCCAACAAATGCCAATCTTTAGTCCACTAATAATACCAAAGTGACTTATCGAAGCTAAATGACTGTTCTCAACACCTTTCTAATTACCAGCTTGTATTTCATTATCACACCTAAAATGAGTTTTCTGTGTAGTTGCTTCAGATGAAACATGTCGGGAAACTTTCTGTTTGATCCTACAATGATTTGTATCTGGAAACATTGGACAACAGCAGCCTGTTTTTCCTGATCTGGTCTCATGAATGTTTAAAGGAACAGTGTGGACTTTGGGGGAAATTGAATATATTAATAGTAACTAAGTTTTCATTGTGGAGCTGAAAAAGCATATTCAGTGTGTTTTTGCTACTTCAGAATGAGTTTTTAATATCTACATAGGGAGGGCTTCCTGTGTCATGGAGGCCTCCGTCTTCTCCAAACATCTCTCCACAGTAGCCCAGAACAGACGAACCAAAGCCTGGCTGCAGAGCGAGCCTGTCACATTATACTGCTGAAGGGGCAGCTTGATTTTGGTGCTGCTATAACACTGTTAGTGTCATCAGTGGCTGCTGGTGCTGTGTGAGACTGTGTGAGCACACTGAGACAAAATCTGAATGAAGGAGGATCACACTCATTATTTAGAACAACCGAGCGTGAATCATCATGTAACAAGTGAAAATATGAAGATGCTAGAAGAAATAGTGACATGTGAAGGCTGAAAACATGTTACCATAGTTACCAACAAGTGAAGTTTTTCAGAACAAAGGAATATCTACCAGGATTGTAATTTTACATTTATGTGCAAAAACTAGAAATGATCTTTGTTATTTGAACGCAAAATACCTGGTGATGTTACTGAGATCAGCCCACAGCTGCTGACATTTACTGCTGATTACAGTGTAAAGTAAAAGCCTCACAATCAGACTCCAAGAACAGCTTTTTAGCATTACTCCACTAACGTTAGCTTGTATTAGCATGCAAAGAGGTTAGCTAATGTTAAACCAGCACAATGTGAAGCAAATAACAATAACGCTGTCCACATTACATGGAAGCTACGAGCAACATTTTTACAGACTGAACTCAACATAGTTTCTGAATATCCACCTTGAGTATGTTCATTATTATAACTACTGTAAGACAAGATAAGATAAGATAAGATAAGATCAGATCAGATCAGAACTTTTTTTTAATCTGGGACAGGTTTTGTGCCAAATTGCTCCAGCGTACCACTTCTAGCATGCAAAATCTTTAAAAATTTAAAACTATAGAAATATACAATAACAGAGTGCTAATAAAGCCAGTGCCTATAAAACCAAACCTCAAATTACATAACGCTCCAGCTTTATGTAAACAAATATGTAAACAATAGAAGCAGTCGTAGGTGATGACATATTTGGCAGTTTATATGTAGAAAGGCTTTTTCCACTGTAGGTTCTCATACACCTGGAAGTGGAGGTGGAACAATCTGGAACCTCAACAACATCAAATCCTACACACTGTTCATCAGGAGATGTGGCTTATTAAGTCACAAGGTGTTAGCTTAATTTTTCCTCCCAGGAACAGATTAAACAGCTGAGCTGTAACACTGACATTAGACTGAGAAATAAATTACCGTATTTTCCGGACTATTGAGCGCACCTGTCTATAAGCCACTATTAAATTTATTCAAACAGTTTCATGTGGTCCACTGAGACCGGGTCTGATGTGACGAAGCTAAATGTAGCACAGAGCTTGCTAGCTTGTAAAAAGCCAACGAGCTTCGTGCTGCCGATACATGAGAAACACCGGTGTTTAAGTTCAAAGCGTCGGAAAAAAGTAGCAGCTTATAGTTCAGAAAATACGGTAATTTGATTTTACAGATCACTCTAAATCATTAGTTTATTGATATTTATTCATACTTCAATCTCTAATAAAAACAATAAATTCCATTCAAGCACACATGAGTCATATCCACTTAAAATAACTTACATTAGAGGCAGTTTAAAGCCTGTTACATCAAAGGCCCAATCACACAGAGTACATAATTAGAGCCATTGTATCACAGTGACAGGCTGACCATTGGTTTTAATAAAAGAGTCTAGTATCTGACATGTTGGCAGAGTGAAAGCAGATAGCGAGTGTAGTAATTAACTCACATTTATCCTGAGGTTGATACTCAAATTGAGTTATATCTACAGTCTCTTTACAAGTCTGACTCACCACTGGGCATGGAAGATGCCGTAGAAGGTGGTCGTCCGCCAGTCCTGCCCCGGGAGGGTGAAGACGGCCCTCAGGTTGTTGAAGGAGACGTGACGCTCCGGGAGGGAGCACTCCAGCCGGGCTTTCTGGAAGGTGGTCCACTTCTTCTGCAGGGTCCTGGTACCACCCAGGTCGCCCTGAGAGAGGACATAACACATCTTATGAACCTTTGGCCACAGGATAATCTCTTACACTCATATTAAATTGTGACATCACAAGTCAGTTCCAGTGCAGATATAACTCACATCTCTCCTGTGCACATGCACTGAGACTGGACTTTTCTTGTGATATAATCAAAAGATAAGAAAAAAATGAATGTGCCATGATTTAACTTTTCGTGTTCTCCTTGTGCATGTGTGGGTTTTCTCCGGGTACTCTGGTTTCCTCCCACAGTCCAAAGACAGGCTGGTTAGGTGAACTGATTACTCTAAATTGAGCGTAGGTGTGAGTGTGGATGGTTGGTTGTCTCTGTGTTAGCCCTGTGATGGAGTGGCGACCTGTCTAGGGTGTTCGCCGCCTCTCGCTCACTGCCAGCTGGGATCCAGCCCCCTGTGACCTAATTGGATATAAATGATGGATGAATGAAGATGATGGATGTTTTAATTGTTTCGCCTGGTGTTTGTAGACGATCTTTAAGTGTCCAACTGAAATTTATGGAGTGAGGCCTGCTTGCAAGATAAGGCAGAGATCTTAACATTTTTTTAAACCTGTATTTCACTTTTGTCTTACAGAGGAGGTTATGTTTTTATTGGATTATTTGCCTGTCTGTTAGCAACATGACTCATCTTGATTATTTTTCTGAGAGACAGGATATTACCTAAGGAATAAATGATTACATTTCAGGCAAGATCAGAGGATGGGGAAAAAAATCCCAACTCTGGGGCAAATGTTTTAAAAATTCTTCACATCATAAAGGATTTGTTAAAATCTACACACACACCTGCAGGATGATAATGTATACAATCTGAGACGTTTTAGTGCAGATCAGACATGGATTATACCTTGGAGGAAGTTTATTCTCTGAGAGCTCTGTAGCTAAATCTGTACTGGTTGGTTTGACCTGGACCGTTGCTGGATTACTTTACAACTGCGTGCATGTATGTTCTCTCATGGCACGAAGACCTCCTGAGGAAATGACTGAGTCCACGTCATGGATACAAACAAACAGGTGGAAGCTGGATGACAATTAATCGTCTTACGGTGAAATATGCTGGGATGATTACTGCGTCTGTATTCTTAATCAGCTTAATGGACTGACAAAGTCCACAGGGGATACAAACACAGCAGACCTCTGTCTGACAGATCTGGCTAAAATTCCCCCGCAATCACATGACGTGTTACCATGGTTACCAATTAGTGTGCATTGGAAATTCAGACAAGATTGCCTCCTGAGAAATTCTGGAAAATAAAATTGATTTATGAGTTGATTCTCGGGGCACTAGACTCACTGCTCTACTATAACAAAGTATGAAAATTCAGATTTCTACCTCATATGCAGTAATGATATTTTTTCTCTTTGTTATGCGGCTGCTGTTCATGTTTTATTTGATTACCCTCACCTTCACCCCGTGGATGCCACCCTTCCTCTATGTCAGTACACTGCACTTATGTGTAGCTATAGAATAACAGGTTTGTTCAATGTTACTGTCACGTTTAGGGAGCATCCAGTCCTTGAGATGTTCCAGTGGACTATTAAAACTTAAAATGAATATAAGATTCAATTAAGAATAAAAAAACATCATAAATAAACACGGCTTATGGATTGAGAAGCAGTCCCATTATGTTTTATTCTGTGTGTTCGAAAGAGGCCAATGTGGCTGATTCTTCTCATTCCTATTATCCTCAGTGATTGCAAACGCTGTAAAAAGAGAATTAAAAAAATGCAAATGCCCGTATTACAGCAATGAGACATAGACATTGCGCTCCTGATGCAACAGCAATATCAGCAGGATGCGCTGAATTATTCATTTCAGTAGTACACATCATGTGAGAGCATCTGTTCCTAATTTCATTCAAAGAGCTTTATTGTTCATCACTGTGCAGACATTAAAGGGCACTTCCCATAAACCAGTGCGTATATTGTACACTTAATTACACACATCTTCACAGACTATTAACAATCTGTCTCCAGTGTCTCGGTTTTTGCTCGTTTAAAGGTTGCCGAGATTACACGGCTGCATAAGTAAGTGCTGCATGACACCAAACTCTTGTTGTGTTAACTGAAAGGTCACTGAAATCATCCAAAATAAAAATGCCACTGCCTCAAATCTCACTGAGTGACTCTCTTCTCAAGACGAAGTCGCTCTGATGTCTGGCCAGAGTCGCTGTGGTAAATCAAACCTAATCATTTGTCCTAATGAGGCCATTAATTAGGCAAATGAATGCATTAATTACCAAATAGATCTATGTCAGTGTAATTGTCTCTGTATAAGACACTGTTAGTAAACTGGCACTGAGCTGAAATTCTGTTGTTCTTATTGCCTCGGGTCAAAATAAAGCCTAGTGCAGCTTTTTTCATGTCTACAGTCTAGCATTAAAATAATCTCTGCATTTGCTGAAGTTCTTTCAAAACAGAACTTAAAAGTACCATGTTTTATTATTGTTATTATTATTATTTTTTTTTTATCAATGCCAGAACTCTATGTGCCACAGCAGATGGACACAACAAAGCAGCCTAATTTCAAATTTGTATGATGGAAGCTCAGCGACAACAAAATGTGAAAAGTAATCAGTCCACAAGCGAAGAAATAAAACTGGAGCGTTATAAATAAAAAATCCGAGCATCACTGATCTTTTGAGCCCTCTGGAGAAAGGGTGCATCAAGGTTTAAGTAAACAACTGTGGTTTCCGTGTTCGCTATCTCCAAAGTTTGTACGCTCTCAGTTTTGGCAGCTTGTATCTCTCACATGAAAAGACAGTTCGAAGCAGAGGAAGCGTTGTTGGATCTCTCCTGAAAATAAAGTGTCATACGGTTAAATTAGCTCTGTCAGGCTATTCCCGGTGTGACTCATCAGCATTAAACTGTATCTATATTTACTCTGATTATATAGCTGTATTCTACCCATTGCTTCCTTATATGGGCATCGCCTGTTGAAGTTGATGAGCTCAAAACTGATAGCAAGTGCTGTCTCGCTTTATTAAGTGCCTAGAAACAGCTGCCAAAACAGCTGGAGAAAATAGAAAACAGCTGATTTCCAGCCAAGTCTGCACAAAACTGTGATTTCTGCAGTCAAATTTGTCCCGGTACTCAATAGTCTCTTGCAGATTGATTACAGTTTGAATAACTTCTCATTTATTAAAGTTAGTAGATGCTCCCCCAATTTATTATTAGAAATGTTTAAATGTGTTATTGCCCTGGTCTAGGCCTCCTCTTACCTGGAAAGATTCATCAAACAATATCCTGTGTAACAAAATAGTCTTTACTCTTTTGTTTCTGTATCATTTCTTGTCTAATTAAATGTTTTCTTTACTTCAGTCTGTTGTATTAAGTGTTTAAAATGAACAAATAAAGAAAAACCAATAAAAAGTGAATTATAAAAAAGTTAATGATGAGCTACACAGAGAGTGAGCTTGAGACAGTTTTCAAGACTCTGTTCTGGGATCAGTTGAATTCATAGACTGTATAAAGAAATGGACAAAGCAAGCGTGATGTCACCTGTTGGTTTGTGGACAGCATTTGAACCCTGCAACGTTTGGAGCCAGAAGTGACCATATTTGGATATGATGGAAGGAGTGAGGAGGCGGGTCTAAGCCTTTAACCTGAGGACACTGCCCAATGTGTATGAGACTGGACTTCAGTGCTGCTCTCATTGGAGACCACACCTGTTGATCAAGCTAACCACGCCGCTAAAATTCCTCATTTTGAAACCTAATATCTCCTTAATGACTTTTGGAGGTTTTTCGAGATAGCATCTTGTGTCCATCGTGTGTATTGCACTTTTTTTGCACTTCGGCATTGGCCTCATTTTTGAGCCCCACTTGCTTCATCCATTTCTACAAACAGTCCATGGTTTACATTGTCATCTGAGGCGTTACCTTGCAGACCCGAGCCACTCGGGCCACAGTGAGCTCCGTGTCACAGTCCAGCTCCAATGCTCGCTCGCTGAAGAAGAAGTAGATCTTGTCGTCGTCCCCTTCTTTACTGCCGCTGTTCTCCCTGACCAGGGCCGAACCCACAAAGTCCGGCTCTGCATACACACACACACCATGAAGGGGTAGTTTCAGAAAGTGTATTTCCACTTAATAGTAAAGACACTGAACAAATAGACAGTCTCTGGCTGCAGGACTGATTCACACACACACAGATATAGACACACCAGCCTGACACCTCCATCTTATTCCCTGCTGCCACCCTCCTCACCCCTTTGTCTATTTTCTATCATCTCTCCTTCTCCAGTCGTTTCTCGCTCTCGGTCTCTCCAGCGTGCCCTGATCCATTTTGTATTTTTTCTCTTCCTCCAGTCACTGCCGTCTTTCTCTGATTCTTTCTGTATCCAGTCCTCATTAGGTTTTGAATAATGTTTCTTTTCAAAAGCAGACACAGACATTTTTCCAGTGCTGAAGGCTTTAAATTTTTATGCAAAAGTATTTTTTTTTTTTTAAATTACAAGGCTGCAGTGTTTCCCCAGGTGAACCGGTCTTTTCAGTATAAAAGCCGCTGAAGAAGCTTTTCAAGCCATCACGGGACAACTTTCCACTGGAACCCAGGCCAATTAAATGTTCAGAAACAGCTGAAATTAAGGTGAGGCTGGCTTAATTGCAGGACTAGATTTTTTTTAATAAAAGCTGTGCATCAACATGAATAATAAAATGACATTTCGGTCCAAACCTCAGCCTCATCTGTATGTCCCTCCTTTCTCCCTCTCCAATTCCCCTCACCTCACCCTCTATCTTTCCATCACCAATTCTAACGTCTGTTCTTTCATCACCCATTTTTCCTGCTGTGACTTCATCCTCTTCTCTCCCCTTCATTTCTCTCCAAGTGGCTCGCTCCTCTCCCCGCCGCCTCCCCCCAACAGATAACGATCCTTCGCTGTAGCCGAGGCCTGCGCTTCATTTCCTGCAACTCATTGCTCTTTTCTTGTTCTTCTGCATGTTTCTGGCTCTTTTTTTTTAATTTTATGAAACTCGGTTAAAAAGAAACCAGTGTTATCAACCTCCACTGAGATTTTTTTGAATACATATTTAATTTGGCAGTATTGTAGTGATTTAAGCAGGAAAAAAAAATCTGGATCTGAACATGTAGAAAATTTTAGTTTATTTTACACCAATATCAACGACTTTATAATTTAAACAGTAAATACTGATACTGGTTATCTTTTAGCTATCATAATCAATTTCCAGAACCAAAATGCATAAAGGTGTAAGCTAAGCATGTACACATTGAACAGTGTGTTTATCCACCCTATATTAGCTACTGCTACTAGCTACTGCTTGGCTGCTAGCTTACTATATTACTAATATTTCTGTGCTGCTTATGCCGACGTATCATGCTTCAAAATGTGTGTGAAGCAATTCAAAAATCAGAAAAAGATGGACTTTTCTAACCACCTCGTTACAACTGTAGCTAGCTTATTAGCTAGCTAGCTACAGTTGGTAAAATGTGTTAGTGACAGTGGTCGCTTTAGCCAACAAAATAAAAGCCTGCCATTATTTACTTCTGTCTGAAGACCTATTGTAAAGACTTATATAAACTATCATTACAACTGTAAACAACCTCCATGCTACAATGGATGAAAAGTTTGGTAAGTGTAGCAGCACTAACAAGAGCACAAGGCTTCACTACTTCTACAAGGACAAACAATATTGTGATTTTCTTGTGTAACTTGTTGCTTTTGTTCCATATCCTCATCTTTCCCACCCCCTCTCTCTCCCACTTGGCAGACTCACTAGTTCTTCTTCATCTTCCTCATGTCCCCCCCTTTTTTTTACTTCACTTACCATTGAGCCAGGCAGGCAAGTATTCGCTCTTCATGCTGTAATGCTGTTGTCCGAGGTTTCTCAGAATGACTGGCTCTGTACCCAGGAAGTTGTTGAGTGTTGCTGAGTACAGCTCCTTATCTGTACCAACAAAATGCAAGCTTTAGTTTAATTCGGTTTTTCTTTTTTTTTAAAACAGCCACAATTGTGCAGGCTCACAATGAGAGAAGGTCAGTGGTTCAGTGGGGAGACACAAAAAACCGACGGAGAACGAGCACCCGTAGGTTCAGTGAAGCCGTCCACAATGAAGTGAATGCGGCGTGCAAAGTTAAATTGGACTTCTGGACTCTCGGTGCAATCGTATGGCTACAAAACAGATGGGAAATTCTGCAGGAGCGCTTTGTGGAGATTTGATGGACATTTTATGCTTCTTTTAGAGCGGTGGGGCTGTTCACTTCAGTATACAGACTGCTGAGATGGAACAACAGAGGCTCACTGTGGTTTTTTTGTGGATAATGGATGTCAATGCACTTCTAACAAAGGACTCATATTTTTCTGAGGGTTACAATAATCTTTTAATGACCCTTAAACCTGTTTGGAAACACTCTTACTGCAAAACAAAGCTTTTATTTCACACTTAATATTCCATATTATACTTACCCACTATCAGGCCAGTGTGTCCCTTGGCGGGGTCGTATGGGCATTTGCCCTTCCCATCCTCCAGGGCTACAGTGTTGAGGGTGAAATAGTCGGCGTTCTGCAAGCACACACACACACACACACACACACACACACGAAATGAGAAACACAGGTGGTTCATAGTCAGTATGTATTATGACCCACGATGCAGAGCTGCGAGCTCTGTCCGTCCGTTACAAGGACCATATCTTCACCCCTCGCCACGTTGTCCCATCGCATCACCATCATGTATACGCACACACACACGCGCCTTCACACGTTGAGCTAACCCTGCGTGATGTACTTATTTTCCATTGCATTTATTTTTATTTTGTCACACAGCGGTTTCAGCCTCGGGTCAGATGGCAGACGTCTTAAGCTGACACCTGTCAGCACTGGCTCGCCATGGCTCACTATCTAGGGAAACACACAAATACACAGACACACACATGCAAACTTACCACGTAGGTGCACTTGGGCTGGAAAGCGTAGGTGCCGCAGGTGTAGAGGTGAGTGTGGTTGTAGCTCTGCAGGAAACGAATGTAGTTGAAGCACTCGGTCTGCGGAGGGAGCGAGGAGGAATCATTAGAGTGCTGTTTTCCTGCTTTTAAAGGGACAATCTGTGCTGTTTTGTCCTCTGTTGAAGTGATTCCTGTTCCACCACGAAGACTTTCAGTATGCTCACACATGCTCTGAGATTTAGTTTTCCTCTAATGCTTCCCTGTGACTTCTTAAAAATTCTCAACCATTGGGAATACCTGAGTAACCTTGAAACTAGATCGTGTTTGCCGATAAAATCCTCGCATTAGAAACGTGTGAAATCAGCCTACTTTTATTTCACTGTGTATGGTATCAGTGAAAACAAGTGTTCAGCGTCCTATTGAGAATATCCCCGGTAGTGGCACAGTATCTGAACAATCTTTAAAGCGAACAAAAAAGTCACACATCGCTCCATTCAAAGGATATGTGTATAATTAACAAGATAATTTATGCTGTTCTTTATGGGAAGTGCCCTTTAATGTCTGCACTGTGATGAAGAATAAAGCTCTTTTAATGGAAATAGAAACAGATGCTCGGGCATGATGCATACTAGAGGGATGAATAATTCATCCAGTCGATGTTGCCATTGAAGCAGCGGCAGCAAAACAATATGTGTCTCGATGCTGTGATATGAGCAATGTGAAGTTTTTAAAATTCAGTTTTACAGCCACTGAAATCACTGAGACTAATCAGGATGAGATCTGTCTGGCGAACAGGCCTCTTTCAACACCCTCAACTTCAACATTGCATAAAAAAGACTGGCAATTAAATGTAATAACGGCCATCGTAAACACCATATGGTTTTTCTTGCATAGCGAGTAAGCTCCTGTTAACAAATGTAATCACTGCCAGATACTTTTGTTAAGTGGCAGAATAATTAAAAAAATATTCTGACAGCAACTCATCTTATTGGATTTTACAAACAGTAAAGCTGCAATTTCTCTGAAGGTGAAGTGGGAATACATGTGAACTTTTAATGACTACTTGAAATCACTGTGTGAGTGTTTTTTAAAATGGAGTTGGTACACTAATTTCCAAAACTTGTATTTTTGGAGTTAAAGTAGTGCTTCTGCTACTGCACTCTGGTGAACTATTTCCCCTCCTGTTTAACACCACATAAAAAAAAGTTACTGTTGTGCAACGGGAGAAAAAGTTTGTGCTCCATTTCCAAAAGCTCTGCGTGTTTGTATAAAATATTAAACAAGACTTTTTGCAAATGTACATTATGCAGCCTAAGCAGTAAGAAGCTCTGGCTGAGAGTAAAGAGCAGAGCTGGCTGGGGCTAATCCACTATCTGTGTTTACAAGTATCATAACTGATGTGCGAGAACTGGGGGATGCTGAATTACAAAGAGTTACTCCTCTGTTAAATAGCAGCATAAATATTTGACAAGAGCAGAACATCCTTATGAGATTTGTTCCATTTTCTATGTGATTGCTTCTCCGACTGTGTTGCATTATTTTTCTTTACAAAAAGCAAATGAAAGGAGCTGCTTCTTGCTGAGCATTAGATGAGCCAGTTAACTTAGCTTAGCATGAAGACTGAAAACAAAGGGAAACAGCGATGCCACTACTTAGGCTCACTAATTAACAAGTTATATTTTGTTTGTTAAATCCATACAAAAAGAGATCAAAGAGAAATGGTGGAAGAAATAACCTCAAGTAACTACACAACCTGTCACTACACTACCACCAAGGAGGTTCTGTTTTCTCCTTGTTGGGTAGAGCTGGGTATTACACTACCTAATACCACGATGGACAAAGTCTGTGTGAAAAAAAAGCAGCTTCAACCAAATTCCATTTGTGGAAATTACAAGATACAAGATACTTTATTGTCATTTGAATCTCACAAACGAGATTACGTTTCCCCTTTAGGGAGGGGTGGGCCGCAGCAACAACTGGTCGCGCCGCCATCTTCCCAATTGAAACTGTGCTAATCCAACATGATTATGTGTTTCTTATATAAAGAAAGGTTTTACTGCAGTGCAGCTAAACTTTTGACACTGTTGTTTTTTGTTGCTCAGGACAAAATCGAACTGTCGCACAAGCTGCTGATCCCGAAGCTATCTGGACGATGCACCTCACCTGTGTGCTAATACAATGACCGGAAGGTTTTCTAGTTTGATGTGACAAAGCGAATACTGAAGTGAATTAATGCTCTTACGCTCTCAGACACAACTGTCACAGAAACTACAACCGGCCTGCCCTTGAGCAAGGCAGGTAACCCTGACAACTGTCTGATGAGATGGACGTTACCTGGTTGTTCTTCCCCTTGGCGACACACTCCCTCTTCTTATCCTGTGGCGCCGGCCAGTCGATCTGGGATTGAAAAGAGAGACACGTGATGTGCTGCAGGAATGATGCTGTCTGCCTAATAAATCTGCACATATACAGTAGGTTGTACACACAATGCTGACTGTAAATAGGAATTTATTAGGGACACCTCATTCATCCCTAAGAAGTAGCACTTGGAGACACATTGCAAGGAAAAAGAAATCACACTTTTCTGGTTGCTATTTTGTTTAATTCACTTAATAGACTCTGCACTCTTGACCACAAGCTGCTGTAACTATAGCAACAACCTCAGAGTTACAAAACAGTAAATTTCTACACACATAATTTGATACTGACAATATAAAAAGCATCTTATAGATTACCTATAAAAGTCCACTGGCTGTGTATGTTTTCATCCACCAAATTGGTACAAAATGGTGTGGTAGTTCACTGTGAGCTGAACATACAGTTAAATTACAGTGGGTGGACTGAGCCTCACAGGTGGAGCTGGGTTCATGCATCCTGCGTCGGCACCTTCAAACACACTGTAAGCAGCAGCAGGAAACTGTGAGGTCCTTAGAAAAACCCTGTGATGATTATAGCCCTGTTTTAAGGATCAAAGACAGACTGAGAGGAGTGTACTGGAACACACTTGTTGAAAGTCTTACTTCAGGCTTTTATCCTCTTGAAGCTACATTTTTTATTTCATTTGCTGAAACATGTTCAAAAGAAAAGTCCATACTTACTCTAACTGATAACCTTTGCTATTATTTACAGTGGCTGCTTTTTGTAATGACTGTGTAACACATGGCTGAACTTTGCTCCGTGGACAAAGGTCCAAAGTATGAAGTGTGTTTACTAAGAGGTTTTCCACACCATTAGAAATAATTACACTAGATTTTACAGGCAGAGAACAGCAGCAATTTTAAAATTAAACTGATTTACTTGGCTGGATTTTAACCAACAGCAATCAAACAATTGGCTTTTGCTGTATAACGCACTGGTGAGAGGTTCTGCTTTAAGATGAACATTTACATCTCTTGCAGCTTTTAATGATCGTGAACAGAAACAGATACGATACACCGAGTGGGTGACCTTTGCTACAATCCAAAATGTATACAAACTCATTAAACACACGAGCATACATTTTACAAACAAATAGGATCCGTGAGAGGAAAATTATACACTCCACTATCCACTGAGCTGGAGACATGATAATGGAGTTGTGGTAGTGAAGATTTGATAATTGAATTACTCATTAAAGTCAGCAGCTGTGAAATATCATGTGTAGGATGTGTGGTTTTAGTTAATGCACTTTATTTTTTGTTTATTAAAGAAAGCTAAAATTAAACACAGCGACACCAGTGGTTTATTGTTACTTCTAATTTGTTCCCGTGAGATTCTCATTAGTCACTAATTCATGCTGCAGATCAGGTGTCACACTAAATATAATATCAGGTGACAGTAGTGGCAGCCAACACGTGGTGGCAGCTCTCAGCATTGATAACTAATGGCACACAAAGACACATCCGCCAAAATAAAAGTCCCCTGCGTCACATTAATGCACCGCACTTAATAATAAGCAACAGCTCTTAGGCGAATGTTACAACTCTTCTCGCATAAGTGTCGTTAGATACACCTTAAGAGTTTCTGTGTAACAAATGGACGTGTACGTAAGCGAGTTCAGATTGAGTAGAAAAAAATTAACAAGAAAGAAAGAACAGGCAGCTTTTATTTCGAGTCCAGCGCTTTTGCACGGCCGCTTGGTTTCGGCATTTGAAAGGCACGTGCAAAACGCTAATGGGTTATCTCCGACTACGTCAGCAGAAATAACGCAGCCCACGCTTTGGCCATTAGCAAGAGTACAAAAAAAGACCAACTGTTTCACAAGTACCTCAAAGAACTGGCTGAACTTTGTGGAGCGGAGATAGAGTTTCTGGATTAAGTCGAAAACCATTTAAAGCTGCAGCGAGATTAGTTCATTCAAAAAAAAAAAAAAAAAAGACGAAGCTGATTCCACTGTGGGCTGTTTTTTTCTTAAAAATGCCGGAGCAAGGTGCTTTAATGGTGCACATTTCTAAATGAAAATCAATGAATGAAATAATTAAAGGCAATCCACAGCTGTCATGGGGGGAGGAGAGCATGGCTAAATAATGCAGAGGAAAAGCACTTCAAATGGGAGCTGCTTGTCTCCAGAAAGTCTTGATAAAAACATCCCTCGAAAATATCCAGGGTAAAAAAAAAAAAAAAAAAGACAGACATGAAAGTAATGAAGGAAGACAGCAAGTGAGACGGCAGTGAAGATGTAAAAGAGGAGCAGTTAAAGGGAGGAAGGAGAGAGAGAGAGAGAGAGTGATGGGCAGATGGTGACAGAGGGGGTGGACTATTCCCTCGTCCTTGCTCAGTCATTTTTCTGTGTTGGCTCCTTCCCTCTACATTGCACGCTGGGGGCTGACAACAGGTGGCCTTATCATTACTGTAAGACTCATAACCCTCACTCAAACAGCCAGTGGCCTCGTCGTGTGTGTGTGTGTGTGTGTGTGTGTGTGTGTGTGTGTGTGTGTGTGTCCAGTGATGCCTAAGTCTGGCTTCTGCTTCAATTAGTCAAACGTCTTTGTATCAAAATGCATGTAGCAAGAAGACGGACGTTTTGATACTGAAGGTAAGAGGAATAAAAGCAGT
>OOFC01009600.1:25845-41031 GCA_900323345.1 Pseudochromis fuscus
GAGTTTAAAAGAAATAGGCCAGACCAACAAAAGACCCAACAGCTAGCGTGTCTCAGTCGGCTTTGTTATTGTACTATTAGGTTCTTTGATTATCTGCCAGAATTTGTGTGTGTGTGTGTGTGTGTGTGTGTGTTCTTAAATGTCCTTGAATTCTTAATAATAAAAAGAAGAATAAAACAAGGTCAGTCTGTAGCAAAAGAAAGCGTAGCAGAGACAGAGATTATGTTTTATGTTTCTTTTCCTGCTTATTCAAGCTGAACTTCTGTAATATTAAAAGACTTTCTATAATAAGTCTATCACAATTGATATCATAATTGAATTTGGTGTATTTAAATGAAGTATTTGAAAATTGTGCTTATCTCTGCAGTGCTCAGTAACCAAGCTTGGGAGGAGGATGCGTTTTGTTCCTGGCTGTCCATCATGAAGCCCCGCGATATTAAATGTTATGTGTTATCATTTAATTTGTTGCATTTCTACAAAAGCCTTTCAGAACGTGTGGGTGTTTGCAGTGACAGTTAGTCAAGCGGTAATTATTTTTCTTGAAATCCTTCCTTGTCCATATTGAACTTCTATATATTTTAATCCCCTTCAGTGTCAGAACATCACAGCCTTCAAAGCCTGTTTGTGTGTTTGTGTGTGTGCGTTACCTGTGGTCGCAGCTGTTTGCTGATGTCATTGGGATCCAGGGCGAACAACGCCTCCCGCGCTCCGACGTACAAAACCCTCTCGTGGTCGGACAGCGTCAGCATGCTGTAGTTGAACACTCCCTGAACGCTGAACCTCGCCATGCTGTCCAACACATCTGGAGGAGGACACAGATACATCATTACTCAGCTGATAGGCCGTAACTGCAAAATAACTCAGCGTTCATGTGGAGATGAGTTTGCTGACAGCTGACTGAAAACTCCCCGAGAAGAACATTTCACACTTGTTGAAATCTGTCGATGTCTCATCTTATTCACACCACTGAGCCTCATTGCTCCACCACCTATAGCTTAGCATCGTCCACATGGTAGCTCTCACCCATCGCTTGTCTTTATTAAAAACTGTGTTGCGTTATGTAACTTTCACATGCCGCCCCACAGAGTCACTGAGAGAGATCATGCACTGTGATTGGCTAATCTGCTCATGAGTGACAGCATCTGTAGTTCATGCAATTCACTTCCTTCACTTCTCAGCTTTTTACACTGCTTCCAAGTATTAAAAAAAATCTGTTAACAGCACTTTAATTATGTGGGTTTTTTGATATTTAAAAAAAAAAAATCATCAAATGTAGCCATTGGCTTGTGGACTAGACTAGGTCTAAAGTTTGGATGAGATGGTGCAGCAGAGGGTGTAACTGACTGTAGCTAGCCTCAGTGGAGTGATAGAAAAATTCACTCCTCCATGTACTCCTGCTATAAATGCAGAAATTAGCCACAGAGACCAAGACTGTTTTGTGTACCAGGCTGTAAACATGTTTATATCTGCACGACATTTTAACACAGATGTCTGTCGGGATTTACTCAAGTCAGCCTCAAGTGGCCGTTCCGCAAAGTGCAGTTTTCAGCACCTTTTCTTCAAACTTTAAAACTGAATGCGTTTCCGGTGGCACATTTGTGTAAGTGCGCTTTGGATTACTGTGATTATGTCGCAATTTGTGCTGTCGGAAAAATTCCAGCAGTTTCTGAGTACTAAGACGTTGTGCTTTACAGCCAGTATGTTGTCATTGCAGTAATTGTACTTGTGCCTTTTCTGGAAGCCCACGAAGCACCTATATAATTTACCGCATGTTATAGGAGTGTAATAACAGTAATAACGATGAAGAAAAATAGAAGAAAAACACAAAAACATAATTTGTTTTAAAGAGTTTTAGTGAACAAAGAACACTGCAGCTGTACATGAATAACAAATTTAGCATGTTTAATATTTTGAGGCTTAGCTGTTACAGCCTTGAGTCCAACAGAATGGGAACTACTCTATTTCTTATTACGGTTCAATTTCACCCCATTCATACTGGATATGTACTGATCTATGTAGAATAAGTCACAATTTATTAACCAATGTAACAACATTTTAAAGCACTGAAGTTAGTAAAAAATAAAAACAAAAAAAAAATCGCTCCCATGGTTATAACTCATTAGGTCCTAATGAGTTTGCTGAAGCTACCCCGAATATCTATCTTTAAGATCTGCAGTAAATTATTCCCGTGGGATGGAGCGCTGCACCGAGACCTTCTCAAGCTCTCTATTTACTTTAAGAAGCAGAAGCCAGTCCAGATCTGCATGTCAGAAGTCAGATAACGTGGTCGTCTATTTAGAAAAGCTGTGCAAATAAACAAGAGGCAGTGATGCGCTCTCAGACCAGCCCTTGTTTTGATGAAGAGGGCAGTGGTGTGTTTCCATATCAGCCACCGGTTATGAATCCAACAGCACAGCTCACCACAATCTAGTGTTCTTAAAAGCAGCAGCATACTGATGAACTCTAATGATACCACAGTGATATAGAGCTGATATTAAGGCTGCCAGACTGCACACAATCTGAGAATCACAATCTTTTTTATTTTTAATCTATAAAACAAACTAACCTTCAACAGCTTCACTCAGCCAGTGCTTTAATGTGACTCGTTTTTTAACCAGATGCCAAGATGTTTGTATTCATGCACTTGTTCAATAAAAATTCCATTAAGACTGGTAATTTTCAAATTGAGAATATCGACTAATCTTGTTTTGGAGAGCGGCTTGGATTGTGTTTTGCTTCATTTTAACACAGCGTTCAGGCCAAATATTGCTAAAGACATTGCAGCATTAGGAAGAATCATTCTATAGAAAACAGGAGCAGTTTAATCCAGGCCACAAACAGAGCACCTACACATAACAAAACAGGGATTTGGAGTTGGTAGCATTATTGCAAATGGAAAATGAGATTCAAGAGACGGCGTGGCCAGAATGCAGAGCATAAGAATGCTTATAAATGCACAATAATAATGAGTGTAAATCTGCGGGAGTGATTAGATTGTTCATTATCCAGCCTGCACATCCAGATGCAGATCGCATTTTAATACAAGGCTTAAATGAGGCCTTTTACTCTGATTAGGCTATCACTCAGAGTATTAACGGAATATTAGCCTCCCTGTCAACCCAGTTATTGATCCTTTGACATCAAATAGCTGGATCAATGTCATTAATCTCAAGTCTGTCTAATTTGTGTAAGGATTGCTCATATTTAGGAGGTTGTTTCTCATTTTTTCGCGGCTCGCAGGCCGACACAAACATTCAAAAAAGATGATGAGAGAATCAAAAAATATGTTTTTCTTAACACCTCCATTTTCAGCAGGAAAAAAAAACACAGGAGTGCTGAGTTTTTTCATCAAAATAATAAAAAAAAAAACATGCACACACACACATACCATTCAAATCCCCTGACTAGCATACAGACAAACTAGTGGTGCAGAGCGAGAAGAGAAAGCGAGACAGGAGGGAAGAGAAAAAGGATGGTGTTTAGTTTTCATTATCCACACTCTTGTTGCTTGTAGTGTCACCTTGTTCTCCCTCTCCTCTCCTCTCCCACTTTATCTGGGCTGATAGAAAGTGTGCAAAACGCGAGGCGATGACGGCCCGGGCTGCACGCAACGCCATCTCATAAAGCAAATAGGAATTTTTCTTTTCTTTTTTTTTTTTGTTTTGTGCGCCTTGAATGTTTTCACATCTTTTGCTGCTTTTTTTCCCCCTTTGCTGAAAATAGCAGCTGAAATCCTGGGAGGGGAGAACGGCAGGAACTGGTGTGATTTATGGTGTGACTAACTGCTCATGTGATGCTGTGGCCTAGTTGGGACTAAACAGAGTTATACACATGGAGAAACCTGTTCCAGGTGGAGGAGCTGTGTGTGTGTGTGTGTGTGTGTGTGAGAATGAAAAAGAGCAAGTTTAAAAAAGGTACGTCGGAAACTCGATGTTGTAACTATGTAACTATTAAGTTGCCCTTGATGCTATTGAACTTCAAGGTTTTTATCCGCTGCTCTCTTTTCCGCTCGATACCAAATAGTCAAGTTAAATAAGGCCGACTTTTGAAAGATGCATTTGTTTTTTCTTTAAATACAAATTAATCTTGAACTATACTTTGGATTTATTTTTATCAGAAGACTTTCAGTGGCGTTTATTCACATAGCACATATGCGCTAATCATTTCAGACCAAAGGTGGCGCCAAAATCAAGAAAAGCAAGCTCCACCTTCGAGGGGCTGAAAATTACTCTGAAAAAATGGAAAGTAATAACATCACAATTCACCTGAAATGGTCAAAAGCTGCACAACAGGCAGATTAGTGCACCATCAGTGGTCGTCAGTTAAAACTGCTCAGTAAGACAATCTTAAAAGGTTGCTCAGAATTTATTGTTACGTTCAACCCATTAATCATTATAGCTGTTCCCTCAGTTTAGGTTTTTCTGCAGCCTTTTATTCCAGTGGGAGCATTTAATTTTCCAGCAGAGCTGCCAAATCGTAGCACAGAAATACGGGTTTGCTGAAGGTGACATCCGGCTAAAGCCTGAATCCTGAAAAGAAAACGCCACGTTAACCAGACACTATTCAACTTGAAGCTGTTTTTTGCTTTTCTGTTTCACCCCTCCTGCACAGGGATTTCAGTTTGCCAAATAAAAACAATGCTTTTAGCAAGGCATCAACGCCTGGATGACTTTAGATCAAAAATATCAACCCTGAACAGGATTATTTTACATCAGGGGTCTCAAGCTACACACCCGAGAGGCATTTTCTCATGTTTAATGTATATTTTTACATACATCCTGTTGACTGATTTGAATCATTGTCCCATTTTTGATCATTTTCTTCTGCCATCATCCTTGGATTTTTTGGGAGGATTTCACAGTAAACATTTGTAATAGTTTGGCATTTTAGGTAATTTAGTTATCAGGTATGATCACCAGTACTCTAATAACCCCTGCACACAAACCTCCCTCTAAACAATGAAGTAAAACTTGTCCACAGACAAAACATATTGTGAGTTAGGGATTCTTGAATTAAGGCTTTTGCAATGAGGACAAATCAGATCTGCAATTTCCCAGATAAAAGTCTCTCAGGCAGTACGTTGGCCATCTGAGGTGACAGAAACCCTGAAATGTGGACAAATTCAGGATGAAAAAGAAAAACCTGAGAGGCGACATGTTTTGAGAGGTACAGAAGGATGGGAGGAGAGAGATAGGGGAGAGGAGGGAATGAGTAACCAGAGGAAGGAAGGGGGATAAGTACTGAAGTCAGCTTATTATCTGAAGAGCAGCGGCGTATAAACATTGGAGGGTATGTGCGGATGAGCGAGCTAGATGAGAGTGAGTGAAGAGAGAGAGGCAGCGTCCTCAGGGGAGATCTGAGCACATCTGCTGTGTTCCACACAGCCGGGCAAAAAAACTCCAGAGCTGACACGCTGTACTACTGAGGTACACACACACACACACACACACACACACAAATCAGTGCACGTCTGTACACATGTACCCACACTGAAACATAGTTTATGTGTAAGCTAAAAGGCACGTCGCATCTGCACACACACACACACACACACACACACACTTGCATGCAGAGTCCTGAATAGCTCTCCAGGGTACCTGCTCAGTGACTTCAACATCCCTCCACCAACAGAGGGAAAGTTTTGCTCCAAGTGGCTTGTTTGAAGTGAACAGCGGCTCTGTCATTAAGAGGCGATACGGGCAGACGCACTTACCATCTGCCACCACACTGTGGCAGCCCCGAGGCTACCTGCTGTGCGTGTGTGTGTATGTGTGTGTGTGTGTGCGTGTGTGTGAGGTTGCAACCTTTGTGAGTGTGTGGGCTTGTCTATACAACAGAAAACAAGGCTGTCCAGAGCTGTGGTCCATTGATGTTGCAGGTCAATTAGTGTGTATGTTTGTGGAAAGACAGCATCTGAGTTCAAATGTATAAAAAGCAGCATCTGTAGGTTTTAGATATTTGAATTTCAAGGGGGAAAAAAGAAAGTTGTGGACTGTTCTGATTACTGATGAAGCAGCAAAGGAATCCAAAACATGACTGAAGCATACTGAACAGCTAACCAGCACTGATGCAGCACACAGGAGCCCGTCACTGTGCTGTCTACTGACAGGAATCAGACCTGAACTTACTACGTGTAAGACAACTGGATCATTTGTAAAGCTTTAAACTTGGAGTATTTTAAAGACTTTCCATCATCTTAAAGACCTGGAGTGTGTGCGTATGTCTAAGGGCGGTTTGGGTTAAATTACAAGGCCTTTGATGCTTGGATACAACAGCTTGTGGGGAGCAGAAGAAAAGCACAAATAAAAGAGTGCCAATAAGAAACATGAGGGGAGGCGTAATGAGTGCAACAGATGATGGAGGAAACACAAACAAAAGGGCTGACGTGGAAAGGCAGAATGAAAGGGAGAATGCAAAAGTCAGAACAACTGAGAGAGTCTGAGCGAGGTCACTCAGCACTGCTGGAGAGGATCAGACATCAGCGCACCACCAAACCTCTCCTCTGCCTCTGTGTGTTTGTCTTTAGGTGGGTGTGGAAGTGTGATAAAAAGCTAATCAAAGGGGAAGCAAGAAGACAAAGGGAGTGTGACAGGTGTTTGGAGTCTGCACATGTGGTGATAAACATGCATAAAGCCATGCTGGTGACTTTAGAGAAGATGAGGACAACAAGGTTTCCCATCATCTCAGGTCTGATTTATAAATATATCAATAATGCACTGAATGTATCGTACTAGCTGGCATTAAACTGATTAATAAAACATTGTTATGGGCTAAGTGTCCTTGTAAGAAGACGTATTGTTACTTTAGTTTATTATAGCCCCATTAACTGAAACCCATGTGTCCATCAGAGCGATTAGAAAACTGATGTGACAATAGTTTATATATGGACTTTTTTTTTTTTTACTGCTGAAAACCAGCAGCACAACTAAGCAGCAACCACCTGGGCTAAAAAATGAAGCCAAAGCAGAAACATTAAAAAACCTGCAGTTCCCTGAATGGCCACTTGAGGCTTTAAGTAAGTAAATCCCAATAAAACCCCATGATAAATTTTAAACCAGAAATATAACATGTTTTTAGCAAAAATCTCTTTCTGATTTCAAACCCATGGGCTCTGTGAGATAACGTGACACATTCAATATTAGTAGGAAACGCAAACTACTACCCAGGTCACAAAGCTGCTAGCTTGCTAACGTGTGTTCGTAAAGTTTCACCAGGCAAAAAGCAACAGTAACACATTACAAAAGTTAATTTTTACCCTCAACTGCACTTGTAAAAACATTCAACACTTGACTTAAATACACAGATAAATTCACTACTTGCTAATAGCCAAATGTGCACTCTTGTATCTGATTCATTATCATACAGCAATAATGTAGGAGTATCAAGTTGAAAACACAGCGCAGTAAACAAGAAGAAGACCTTGTTTGTGTGAAAAGCATCATGTGAACTTGTTCATTTCTTTCTTCAAGGTGGCAGCAGGATCTTTTGTATGTAATTGTTTCGCTTCTTTGAATGCAGCAACCAAGAAAAGAAGACTTTGAAGGAGCTGCATTGATTTTTTTTTTCAACTAGAAACCATTCATTCAGCACAAACCTTCGCTGAGGCATAATTCAGCTGTAGTGATGCTACAGACTTAACACTGCTGCCCTCAACACTATTTTGTGTTGTCTTATCCTCTGATCCTGCTCAAAATGTAATCATTTATTCCTTGGGTATCGCTCCCAAAAAATTCATCGAGATGTCTTCATAAGTTTTTCCCTAATGTTGTTAACAAACTTACAAACAAACTAGCACAACCTTCTTTGCAGAGGTAATGAACTGAAACCAAAAGGCTCATGAAAATAAAGCAGTTATACAATATGTTTCTTTGGACCATCATCAAACAGAAACTATAAACAAATGCAGGATAAAATATGCAGCACTAAACCAACACCAGTGGCACTTTACCGTAGAAAGAGCTGGTTTTGTTAATTCTAGCTGTTTGTTTTCAGGTCATTGGACTCCATGGAAACCGTCAGGAAACGTATACCATCTAATGTCCCCACGCTCGCATCTGTTCAGATACTCAATGCGCACGCTTTATTGCAGGGTATCTGAGGGTCATGTCACAGCTTCACCACCCTACCCGGCCCAAATGAAACCAAGCCAAACCGAGCCAGGCCAAACAGAACTCCCCGTGCGGGGGAGGGGGAAAGCGCCTGTTGCTTCATGGATGTCGATCCGGGCCTCCTCTCTGTGATCAGCCTCCGCCAGGCTTCCAGCCTCCCTCTCGCTGTCTGCTATAAATACACACAGCCTCTTCTTATAGCTTCCAACCGCCGAGCCACTCGCGCACCAAACTATGATTAAAGGCCTATTTTGGGGCGAGCTTTGAAGCAGCGACAAACACCGAATGAGAGGCAGAGACAGACAGAGGCGGGAGAGACGTCGCACGGCGCCCACACAAACATGCAGATATGCCCGGGTGTGCGCGCAGAGCGTCGTCAGACCTTCATCTGAGCAGGTACCCTCTTTGAAGGAGCGAAACAACACCGCGCACACAAAGGCAGACACACTCCCACGTGGATGCACAAGCTTTGTCTGCCGAACAGATGACGAAGTTCACAGGAAAGTCAGGTGTACGACAGAATGAGAGCACGGAGAAGGAGAGAGACAAGAAAGGGAGAGACAGACATGGCTTTACTAACTGGATCTGCAAAATTTGTCAGTTTAGGGTAAATGAATTTATTAAGAATGAATGAGATTTATGGGATTATACAGACTGTAGCACAAGGAATTCATGTGCCTAACTCGCTTATGAACAAATCAATGTGATATGACGAATACTAATGCATAATAAAAGTATATGTAAGTACGTGAAAAGCCTTGTTTGTAGCTTATGGAGCATTTGTAGTTTCTACACAGCTTCGGTGTTACTGTGTTTGATGAACAGTCATGGTTTAAGTGAATTCAAGAGAACTGGAAGGGAGCGTGATGAGTGGGTGTGGAGGAAGTGGTAAAAGTGGATTAACGCTACGTCGGAACAAGTCAGCCCAGTGGGGGGATGTGTTTTAGGGGAGGGGAGTTGAATAAGGAAGATGAAAGCAGGTGGAGGGGAGGGGGGCTGCTGGTGGTGGTGGTGGTGGTGGTGGTGAAACAGCCTGGCTCAGTGGGGGGTCGCTGTTGCAATCCACAACAAGCAGAACAAATCAAGAGCTGGTTGATGCCACAAGTGAGGTTTTCCATTCCAGCGTCACGGTTCAGCATGTATGACTGGTACGGCGGCGGCAACCAGCTGGGGTGAGTTAGGCCTTTTTTGTGTGACGCTGTGGCGATGACACACACAAAGACAGAACCCTGCAGAGTTCAATGACACTGCTACAGTTTCAGGATTTGACTCACTAGCAAAAAAAAAACCCAGAGCGGAACGCTACCAGTGTAATGACAATGATGAAGCATCCTCGCATGCTACACGCCTGGGTTATGTTTCCACACAAGCCAGTTAACCCAGTATGACTCAAACTGTGTCCCTATGTTGGTAGGATGGCTCTCTTCCAGTGCATGGTACCAGCTCTTCTCACCTTGTTTTGAGTTTATGTATCAGATGACAGATATAAATCTATTTTGTTCACAGGTGAATCAGTTTTAAAATAATTTTTAACTAAAGTCTGTTTATTGTGCTTTGGATCTTTTTTCATGGTTTTTCTCCACATTGTAGAAACTTCTTATTCTGACCATCACTGTGCAGATTGCTGGCTTGCAGTGATGACGCAGTGATGATTCTCGCCAAACACAGTCTAGTACCTGCTAGTACCTGGTCAGCCTTTCTTTGGTACTGCAGTACAGCAGGTACCAGGTACTTTTTCCTATAGAAAAGCCAAAAAACAAAGACTATTAGTAGTAGAGTCTAGTAGAGTAGAGCAGCTATCATGTAGTGGAGACGGCTATTATAGTTCATTACGTCATCATGTCTACATTTCTGTCTGACTGAGAGCCATTATGTAGTAGAACATTTTCTACTTGTGTACTGACTTTTTTTTTTCATTTCTGCAAGACCTGAGGAGACCTACACATGGTTTACAGTCCGTATGTTGTATTATGAAATGGTAAGTCATATGCACACACAATTTGCGTCCACTAAATGCTGCACGTGGATTGCTTGTTGCCGCAGTCCAAGAGGCAAAGATACTCCATTTACAGTGAAATGCAACAAATTTGCAGGTTAAATTGTTTCAAAAATGACTCTCCTTGACAATCCAACCGCAGTGTAATCAGACTGCATCCCTGAGGGTAAAAAATGAAAATCATATCCTAGAAATATAGTTTGATTGTAGATGTATAACACCTAACATGCTCCTATATATATTTCCTTTTTGTTTTAGGGTTAAGTTCAAGTTCTTTTTAATGTAATGCCAATGGAGACAAACCAGCGCATTAATTCAGCCATGATACCACTGCTACAAGAAGGTGCTTAGGCTAAGAGCAGCCTCAGAGTGGCATTTTCATTTGGATCCACATGCCCACTTGCCCACACATCAGCTCTCACAAAGTTGGTGTGACAACTGAGAGCGCTCGGGGTCCTGACATCTGGTCCCAGCTGTTAATCTTCACTGACCAATCAGCACGGGGTCAGGAAATGAGTGACACTCATAACAGATAAAAAAGCCGTGATGAATCTCCTTCCCTCCCTCCATCCCCCCGCCCCACATCTATCCTCCCAGTCACGCACAGCCTCTCTCTGCCTCCTCCTCTGCCTCGCTCTCAACCACTCATTACTGTAATTGGAGGGTTTGGGGAGATACGGCAGGGAGACAGGGAGAAAAAAAAGAAAAAAGGTTGAGAGAGCGAGGGAGAAAGGTTTCAGGAGGTCAGAGGCCCGGCCTTTTTTCCACTCTCCTTCGTCTCTCTGTGTTTTTCTTCTCCCACCATATCTCATTCGATCTTTTTTTTTCTAAATCAAGAGGCATAAATTTGCTTTGGCTTTTCTTTAAAGATGCAGGGCTCATTTGCTGCATCAAAGCTGGTGGGGTTTTCAAACAAAATATCACATTTCTAAGGGCTCCATGTTTCTTTCTTTCTTTCTTTCTTTCTTTCTTTCTTTACCGCAGCTGCTGTGTTTTGTCACAGTTTTGGCTTACAGGCCTCTGTCATTGGGCTGGGCTTAGAAGTGTATCTGTGTGTGTGTGTGTGCAACACCAACAAAAAAAAAGAATGAAAGATGGTGGTTGAAAGAGAAAGCCAGAAAGAAGTGGGAGAAGACAGTGGTGTTATCAGCTGAAGTATTTTCTGTGGTTAATGGAAACAGGCTGGGTTAAGGGCGTGAAAGTGGCTTAAAACAACATAATGGATGCTACAATTGTCTGTGGCCAATTCATGGAGAAAAAAAGGGGGTGAAATAAGACAGAGCAGGTCAGTCATAGAGACGGAGAACAAAAGGTGAAGAGCAGAAAAACAAGTGGGAGAAAAGACTTCAAATCCCTTTAACTTTCAGGTTTACAGGACAACACAGGCTGTTTTCTGCTGTAGTTTACTTGTCAACAAATCCCACCAAAAGCCCCGGTGATGACTTGACAAAAAAATGAGGACTTACAACCCAACTATGAATTTCATTTAGCTACTGATGCAGTAGCTAAATGAAATTCAACAATGTTACAAATTCAACAATGTTACAAACATCATTGGGTTGATTTCTCAATTTGTTTACTGCTACACAACAGCCTGTGGTCACACTGGCCACTGATGTGCAAAACCTCTCAAGACTTCAGCCTTTTGATTTGCAAGACTCTTTATTTTCTCAAAGCACTTCAAAATGTCCATTATTTGTGATGATTCCAACCAATCACATTTTAGTATCTGGTAGTACCTGGCCAGCCTTTTTTTTTGGAACCACAAAAAAGGCGTAATGGAGAAGTTAAAATAAAACTAATTTCCTAATGGAAAGTTAAAAAAAGAAAGAACGAGTTAGCAGTTCTGCAACAACTCATATTCATGAATGTTATGATTCAGTTTTTGTTGTGACTGTCTCAGAGGAGTGTTGATTAAACTGTGAGCTCATGTTTGAGGCTGCACTCTGTGCTGCTGCTGACCTGTACTTAACAGAAGCACCTCTGTGTGTTTCTGCAGGAAAGTGAAATGGACGAAGCAACCAGGTCGTACCCTGATACCTCTGATGGACATTAAAGGCTGGCTCCAAAAAACTCTGCTTTCAATCAACTTCAATTTAAAAGTCATTTTCAATCATGAAACACTCAGTCAATAATTTTTCACATAAAGTAAACCATCTCTCCATCTGAAAAGAAATATCATGAATAAGTAAATATTTGGCTCCAAAAGAGGATGATTTATGGGCGAGGCTAGTGTGATTGACCTGAGCTTGAGACTCATATACAACAGTGTCCTCAGGTTCAAGGGTCAGACCCGCCTCCTCACTCCTCCCATCATATCCAAATAAGGTCAATTCTAGCTCCAAAAAACCAACACGGCCACATTTAAATATCAAACACCTGGTTTCAAAACACCAACAGGTGACTACACATTAGCTTTGTCCATTCTATAAACAGTCTATGGATTTATTGCAGGATTGTTGTATAGACTGGTTTTATCTGAGTGTGATATGTGAGGCTACACAAAGAAGCAGAGGCTAGCTTTGATGTTCAGCGGAAAGCTAAGATTAGACTGATAAGTTAACATAGTAATTAACTTTGCAAACATTCATAGGAAAGTGTTAACATAAGCATACATTTTGTTTTTTAATATATAAAAAAATTCTACAGGGAATGTTGAATATTTGACTTCAATGGGTGGCTAGCAATTTAGCTTAATGTAGCTGCTGCTCTTTATCCCATAACAACCCATTCAAGACTTTAAACACAAAATCTCAGACTCCATTTGCGACTTGTTGGCCCTGATGTGAGATTTAATTTGGGATTTCATACCCAGACTTAAGACTCACAGATGACTTGCAAAACAATGACTTCCTCCCAAATCCTGCTAACATGTTTTGCTTGTGTAGCCAAAGCCTGATATATCTTATTCTTCTGTGTCATGCGGCTCAGTTGTTTCAAATTGCCACAGACTGTTCCATTTAATGATCCCACGAACACCGTCGTAATGCTGTAAACTGTGAAATGTGTGTTAATCTGCAGCTGAAAATAGTGCGTAAAAAATGCACTATTTACTCCTGTTTCTGTGATGTTTGGTAAAAACTACAGCGTCCTGCTGATGGAGGAAATTACAGCAACCATGTATTTCTAACCCGCTGTTAAAGATTTAGCTCTTCCAGGCCTAGTTAGTTATGGCCTCAGTGTTGACAGTAGGAATGCTGCAGAATATCAGTATGTATGAAGCAGGAAATCTGCAAGAACAAAGGACGAATAAGAAACTTTTTACAATATGAACATAAATCTGAAATATTATCCACATAAAAGTGAAAAGAAATCAAGATACGTGCACTATGTCAGTGATTAGAATGAGAAAATATGAGAGAAAAATGAAAAGTATGTAAATTTACAGCACTCATTAGCAGCTCTACGAGGGCCATACATAATGTGTGTACATAAAATGTCTCATTAGAAGCCAACAGTGATTTTTTCCCCCCACCCTCCATAAATGTGACGAGCGGCTGGTGAGGAATAACAACGGGCTAAAATTTTAAATGTCAACTACTTTAAAGAATAAAAGAAGAAGAAGAAGAAGAGGAAGAAGAAGAAGAAGAAGAAGAAGAAGAAGAAGAAGAAGAGGCGGACAGATGGAGAGGGAAAGGGAGACACACACACAGAGAGGATGTTTGTGTTTCTTCTTCTGCAACCCCATGTAAGCCTCATGTAATTGCAGGGTGGGGGTGGAGGTGGTGGGTGGGGGTAAATATTATCTCTCCAACCATCTCTGCCCCACCATAACCCGCGCGCACACACACACACACACACACACACATGCACACACACACACACCCCTCCTATACTGCCCAGAGCTCCAAATCCCTCAGACTGCCAGCCTAAGCAAGTACACACACTCACACACACACATAAACAAAAGGGGATTAGATAGGCAGATTCACAGCCACACACACACACACACACACACTCTCTCTCTCTCTCTCTCTCTACACTAGCAGGTATAAACACACACGCCCTCTGTGCCCCCATATTTTCTCTCACTCTTGTTTTTCATTGCCTGTCGTCTTGAGGATACTCACACTGCATGCAAACTGCACCACACACACACACACACACACACACACACACACACACACACACGTGAATATGGATAATGTGGAGAGATGCTTCAGTGCAAAATGAAACGCAGGGTGAACGGCCTCTGTGTGTGTGTGTGTGTGTGTTTTCCTTTCTCTCTGTCCTTCGTCTAAAGCTACTTTCTGTCCTTTTAAGGCAGTTACTCTACCGGTCTCTCTTTTCCAGCTTTCTTTCCATTATACATCTCGTCTCTCTCGCTCTCTTTTTTTCATTTCGCTTCACCACTCTGATCCATCCCTCCCTTTTTCTGCAGCTTTGTTTTTTTTTGTTTTTTTTTTCCCATTTGGTCGTCTCTCTCCTATCTCCTCACAGCTCGGCACTGTAGCAGAGAAACCCATCCATATAAGTCATTTAACCCAGTATTGAGCTTGAAAATCTCATTTTTCTTTAACCAAGTGGAGAAATCTGTCAGCGGGGGTAAGATAATCCCACTTGTTTCCAATGCAAATCAATTTGCGTCAAGAATCTTTCCCCCACTCAAGAGCCACACTCAAATCAAGTATGATAGAAGTGACGTTGTGAGATCTGTCTTCTCCCGTGTTTCATGACAAGGCTTTCATTTCTTCCTGAGATGCTCCCGAACATGAAGCGAAGCTGCACAAGAAGCTAGGGGAGTTATCTCATCTTTGTTCTCCCACTTTTTTCCCCTCAGAAAACTACAGAAAATGAGTCACTGCTTAGTATTTGTGTTTTACTCCATGCATATAAGATCACATGTGTGTGTGTGCAGCTGTCCCTGTCTCCCCCTGTCTGGTGTGTCTTTACCACAAGTGTGTTCTGGCCAAAGTGCAGCACAGATCTGGATCGTACTGGTGCCAACACTGGCTTTGCTTTGTCACACTGAAGCATTTCACCACAAACTATCAACGCCCTGTCTGTCCGTCCATATTCTCTGTCCTCACATCGCACCACAGCAGCAGGGACGACTGTAGCATGGCGGGATGAGAGGATGGA
>OOFC01009605.1:1755-11921 GCA_900323345.1 Pseudochromis fuscus
CCCCAAATTTACCTCCTCTCTGCCTAATATTTCCTTAATAGGATTTTCAGATGGACTACAGATCACTGAGGGGAAGATCTGACTTCATCTAATGACTTGTGGAAAAAATGTATTGACTGAGTATTTCAGGAGTGAAAATGACCATCTTTGAATTGAAAACAACTGGAGCCAGCATCTAGTGGCCACCTGTGGTATTGCACCTGTTTGCACTTCTACATTGATTTGTATTTCTAGTTTGTTTTCTTGGGGTTTTTGTGTTTAGTGTGATTTATTTTCTTGGGATTGTTCTATGGTTGTCATGTCCTTTAGTTTGGGGTGTCCTGCGTGTTTTCTGTTTTGTCACTTCCTGTTTTATTTTGAGTCTCGTCTCTTGTGTTCTTGTTTCCTGTTGTTCACACCTGTGTTGATTGTCTCGTCTGCCACAGCCTTCCCTGATTGTCCTCTCCACCTGTCTTCTATTGACCCAGATCGTTACCCCAGTGTATTTAACCTCCTGTGTCTCTTTGTCTTGTTGTCAGTTCGTTGTCTTGCTGTCAGTGTCTTGCTTTCAGTGGTTTCCAGTGTCTTCTCGTGGTTTCCCTCCAGTGGTTTTTCATTGTGCGTCTTACTTGCGTCCTGAGTTCCCAGTTCCTTGTTCCTGTTCCAGTGGTTTTGTTGTTTTCTTGGGTTTTTGAAGTTTTGGTTTTTCCAGTTTTTCTTGTGTTGTGGACTCTTAGTTTGGTTTTGTGTTTTTCCTGCCGATTTGTGCAGCGCTTTTAGTTTCCTCCTTTTATTAAAATCCTTTTTGATTTACTTAAGATCTGTGTTTTGGCTCCTGCTTTCTCCCACCTCCCTGACAATTGGCTGAAGTTTGTAGACCCGGTGGCTTCGTATTTAACCCAACGAACCAAACATTTTGTCTTTGTTTCCACCTTTCAAACTTAAGTGAAAACCCAGGCTACAGTACAAAACATCCAGTTGTGTGCTCAGCAACGTTACATTTTGCCATATTGAAACACTTTATGGTGACATCACCTCCACTGGAGCCACTCTGAATGACCACACTGAAGTCATGTTTTAATTGGGGTAAAAAGACTTTCATCAACTTCCCCTCGGTGAGGTTTCAGTCTGAAACGGCCTCGGGGTGAAACTCTTTGAGCAGAGATGATTGGATGAAGGAGCGCTTCACACTGAAGCATCGACCCTGAGCTGTTGTGGGATAATCAATGCAATCGTCATGATCAATCACCGCCCGCTGTCATGTTACCATCTCACATTCCCTCTCAACCCGGGCCCAGCTGGACCCATTAGAAAGATCCTCCGGTTGGATTCATTCTTGAAATATTGAACCACCGCACTGCACATTGTCAAGGCTCAATGATTATATGCATAATTACTTTGTTTTTAGTTACAACTGGAGTCAGAAAATCCTACTTTTGTTTCATGGATAGAAAAACTAAGCACCAGCAACAGCTTCAATCTTTGTATCAAGCTCCTTTAAAAACGTATCTTCCTCGAGCTTCATTAGGGAACATTTCAAATTAAAGTACATAAACTACTTCCTGTTTGTCTGAATGTATTTTAAGGAGATAGGGTTTTAAAAATGTATTCTTGTACATTTAGTGGTAAAAGTGTGGACTTGAGATGAGATGTCATTAAGTACCAAATGGAAAGTAGTGATGCTTTATTCTCTCTAAAGCCAAACTCACTTTAATTTTCCAATTAATTTCTCTAATTTCTGTGTGTAAAATAATATTTCAGGGCTGAAACCATTGAGGCCTGTGTGACTGGAGGTGCAACATTGTTCCTGAAGTTTAATTTCCAGTGTAATTGTAATCTCTACACTGTGCTGTGATTCCTTCTGTTGTCTTAACAAGGTCGAGACGCCTTTGCACCAAAGCAATTTGCTTATCATCGCTTTACATTAATCATTTTCACCGCTTGTCAGAAAACAATACAAAGCAACAACAGCCGCTGTGCAGGCTATTAAACTCTGTGGGAGCATCGCTGCTTCTTTATCTCAAAGCTCCAAGACAGTTTTTTTCTTCATGCTAATTTATCACTGAAAGAAGTTTGGATGCCAGAGGGTTTGACTTTAATAGTAAAACCAGAGCTGAGGTGGAGCAGTGTGGAGAATAACACTGGAGGGAAGTGGAGCGTGACAGCGGTGTGATGCTAACCAGGAAGGTGGCAGAGTTTTCTCTTGATGTTGAGTTAAAACAGATGGACGTGGAGAGGACAGATTTCTACTCAGCTGGTGTGACATCTGAAACAAGTAGACTCTGCATAGACATGGATGAAGCTAATGTCACCTGCTTTGGTGTTTTTAATGTCACCATGTTGGTTGTTTGGAGCAGGAAGTGACCATATTTGGATATGAAGGGAGGCGTGAGGAGGTGGGTCTGACTCTTGAACCTGAGGACACTGTCTGATGTGGATGACACTGGAGATCAGGTCTGCTTTCACTGGAGATCAGAGCTGTCAATCAATCACTGACAGGAAGAGTTTAGTTAATGACATCAGGAGTATTTCATGATAGCAAACGATCATTAGTAAATTGAAGTCAATTGTCGTCACCATCTAGTGGCTGTCAGGGGTATTGCAACCTTTCTGAGCCTCTTTTTGAAGCCTCCACAAACCAGCAGGTGATGTCACGTTAGCTTTGTCCACTCTGTCTGTGCTCGGTAAGTAAAGCGTGACACTAAGTGAAGCTCTCAGATTAACACCACCACACTTTGTATAATTTACATCCTGTGTCACATTTTTCCACCTACAGACTTTTTCAGCGTGAGATCAAAGGCTGTTTGATGTGGGCCTGAAGTGTCATGTCGAAGCATGGTGGATGTTGTTCAGTACATGACAGAAAGAGGAGATTAATTGGCTCATCTCACAACTCTTCTGTGCAGTAGAAGTGTTATATAAGACCTCCTCACATCCTACAGTCTTCATACCACTTCATGTGTCACCGCTGGAGAACAGGTGCAGTTTGCTACAAGTCTCTTGAAGAACATGGTTTTAATCTTCGTCGTGCATAAGCGGCGGCGGGATTTTAACTGTGGGTGGGCCTCCAGAAAACTGGATGGGCCAGTTAATATAATATAATGTGTATTTCGTTATCTGTAATTGGAGTTTTTGGCATTTTTTTGTTTGTTTGAGGCTAACAAGCTAAATTACAGAAGCTAAATATGTTCCTCACTCACATCACATACAAGCAGTTCACAGCAACTTGTATTTGTCTTATTTTTAGGGGAAAAGTGACAACCCTGTGTCACCGGACTGCAGGACATCGATCTTTAAACATGTGCCGTCCCCAGAGAAGAGGAAGAGGAGGAGGAGGAGGAGGAGGAGGCAGCTGGATGTATTCACCAGAAAGCAGAAGAGTAAATTTTGCTACTGTCGCCATAATAAACCACTTATAAAGTTTCCATAAACTCCTCTCCAGAGCTGGTGAAAGTGATCGCAGGTATTAGTGTGTTTCTAAATCCATCCCCCTGTATGGTTTATAATTAGGGAGCTGAGTGTAGCGCTGTGGCTCACTGATAAGTTGTTAATAGAATTTGGACGACAACAGCAACACAGAGGAAAACCATATGTGGGTTTGGATAAAATTCATTATGAGGATATATTCATTTTTTGGTTGGTCGACAGGAAGTAATATTAATGCAGTAAATTCCAGCAGATTTTCCTTGTTAGCTTCAGCTGTGTTGTTGCTGCTTTGTGCTCAATTCTCAGTGGATTGAACATCTGATAACACACTGACACACACACAATGTTAATGAATACAAGTTGCTATTTATTAACAGCAAACTCTTGAATCAGCGTCTGAAAGGAGTGAGGTGCTGGTGCAGGAAACAGGCTGTACAGTTTTTATTTTCACCGCCTTATCTCCCCGTGTCCCCTGCGTGCTCTATTGGCTTTGATTTTATCTGAACTTGAAAGCGTCCCACATGTTGTTCTCTAATGCTTTAATCTTATCTGCATCTTAATCTGCTGCTGCCGAAACATCACATTTTCCCCACAAGCCTCCGATCTCTCCTCACGCTGCACGGTTATTCACTCTGAAAGAAAAAACAAGCTTTATGTTCATTATGTTAAACCTTACGAGCTGCGAGGACGTGTCTGCTGCACCGGAGCAGTTTCACTTCTGTTGTGTCTCCACGATGATCCCGTCTGAGCAGGAGAGACAGCTTTGGTTTGGTTGCTTTTCTTTTTTTATCTTGGTGGGTGTGACTTCAGGTGATGTCAGTGTATCTGTTCATCATCATCTAAACAGTAGACTGTATGTAGGGATGGATGAAGTCTCAAAAATGAAGCCAAGAAACAAAAGGTGTAATTCTCCTAATGGCCACTAGAGGCAGGCTCCAAGAAAACTCTGCATCCAATTAATTTAAAATAAAAAAACATTGCTTGAAATCATGAAATCCTCTGTCGATACGTTTTTTCAGGTCATCCTGATGTCATAGGTACGTTCAGACTGCAGGATAAAGTCACCCAAATCTAATTTTTTTGCCCCTATGCGACCCGTATCTGATCTTTTCATGACAGTCTGAACAACACAGATCCGATTTTTCCAAATGCGACCCAGGCCACTTGGATATGTGTGTGGTCCTGAATCAGATATCTGATCTGTTGCCATGTGACTTCTGTCTGAACGGCCACGTCGCATTTATCCGACGCAACAAACGTCTTTAATCTGCGTATCATTAAAGCCTCTCGCATCACTGCCCCACCACTCCGGGCTGCGACCCCACACCCACGTGTTTCTCTGGATGGATGTTGTTGCCACTGCCCCATAAAACTCCACGGCCAAAAACTTGACTCTCTTCCTTTTCAACTTTCTTAAAATCAGGTTGTACATGTGTTTGTTCTGGTTGGACGACAACGTTAGAATCGTAAAATCCGCTGCATCGTTATCGTCCATGTTTACTACCGCGAACACTGAAGCGCGCTCGCTGCGTGACGTCGTTATGTCCTCTTCTGTGGGACACTTTTGGGTCGTATTCAAGTTCACACAGGAGATCACATTCAAGTCGCTTTTAATTGTAAATGTGAACGAACTCGCCAAAAAAATCAGATTTCACAAAAAAAATTGAGCATTAAGCCGTGCAGTGTGAACGTAGCCGTAGACCCGCCTCCTCACTCCTCCCTTCACATCCATATATGGTCGCTTCTGGCTTCAAAGTGAGAGTCCACAAACCAACCAGAGACTGACATGAATTACAAAGAGAGAAATACTCTGATCAACAGCTTCCAGTGAACACAGTCCTGCTCCTCACCCCCGAAACACATCCTCTCATATATGAACCTACCAGTTTTAACTCTTCATCGAAGCTGCTGAGCAGAGATCACTGTCACACTGGCAGTGGGTGTGTACACAATTAAATATTGTCAACAAGATGAACAATCATGTTCACGGTGGTACGGAGGATTCTTCAGTGTTTCTCTGAAGAGCGATGACTCAGCAGTGAGTGGGGGGTGGATGGAGGGGGCGGCCATATTTAAAGCTCCCTGTTCAGTCCTGGACTTAAGTGTCCCTCAGCTTCAAGATCTAAAGTCTTTGTAATAACTTCTTCAGTTGTTTTTTTACCCTCTTTGATAAAACAACCTTTGTTTATAGGATCATTTATTTTATAATCTCAAGATCAATGTGTTATCTCCAGATAATGAGAAATTATTCTAAAAACAGTTTGATTTTTGGAGATAATGAGAAGAAAAACTTGACCTGGAGAAAACCACTGAAATTATTGATCACGGCAAAATGGATAGAAAAAAAAAGATCATGTCCTTTTAGGGCAGGGGTCCCCAATCCTGGTCCTCGAGGGCCACAATCCTGCACGTTTTAGATGTGTCCCTCTTTCAACACCTGACTCAAACGACCTGCTCATCATCCAGCTGCAGAAGCCTGATAACCATCTGATCACTGGGATCAGGTGTGATGGATCTAAAACATGCAGGGCCCTCGAGGACCAGGATTGGGGACCCCTGTTTGAGGGCTTCAGTAGGAAACTGGACTGAGAACAGAACACATGGACCAGCTCCTCTTCAAGATGTCACTTTGTTCACTATCACAGTTTTTTTTTAAGCAGAAAGTATGAACACCATCATCAGACTCGCTCTCTTAGCAGTTAGCAACCTAACATGACGGGTGAAGAGTAACAGGTGTTTCAGCTGGACGACAAGTCAAACTTGCAGTGATCACTGGGGTGTGGTCTGTGTGTGTGTGTGTGTGTGTGTGTCTTCCTGTTTTATTTTGTAGAGCACGTTCTGTGTGCTATGTTTAGAGTTTCCTCCTGTCTTTGTTCACTTCCCTCTCAGGTGATTACAGGCCCCGCCCTGATCCATTTCACCTGCACATGCTCACCAGTCAGGTAATCACTGCCCCACACACACACACACACTCTCTGCCTGTGTTGTAATTGTTTCCTGCTGTGTTTCCTGTGCTTCTTGTGGTTTTTGTAGCTTTGTACTTTTGCTGTTTGTTTGGATGTTGTGGTTTTGAATCAGCTGTTGTTTCCTGTCCTCACAACAAAACTGTGGATAATCTGGTGCTTACATCTCCACCAACCTCCTCACCTGTATGTTTCTCAGCTGATGCTTTGCTTTGAGCCTTTGCTTCAGCTGTAGAAGCAGAGACACCGAGACAAACCGTACTCATGGTTACAGTCACATCAGTATGTTTCAGACCCTTTAAATGAACAGTCTCCATCAGTCGCCTGCTCTCAGTGAATCTCTGTGGTTGTGTTTGGATTTAAACTTTTGGTGAACTCCAAAAACATGAGTTTTGGCTGTTGGCTGTTGAGATTCACACAGTTATTTATTCTCAGCGGAGGACTGAGGCGGAGTGTGATTCCTCTGAGAGATCTCTGAATATTTCTGTCACTTTTAAATTAACACTTATTTCTCAGGCTTTTCTTTGTAACCTTACATTTAGCTGTGCTTTTGTTTTGTTAAGTCTTTTTATTTCCCTCCCTTGTTTCCTCTGTCACTCCACAGGACATTAAGCACACTGTGAGGTTATCAGCCAGCGTGCGGCCCTGTTGGGTTGGACAGGGCATTATTCACCTGGACAGACACAGACACTCAGCATCGCTATGAATCTGGAGGTAAACAAGCTGTGAAGATGGTTGGATTAATGCGACGTGGCGGTGAGCAGGGGCTGAGCAGTCGGGGGGAACAGGAGGCTCAGTGTGTCGCTGGACAATGAGACAAAAACCCAGCAGGACTCTGAGGAGACGAAATTAGACGCTGCACTTTTACTAAACACAGATCAGTCACAGTGAAGGAGGCGAATGTCTTACAAACAAGAGTGTTACAGAAACGTCAAACAACTTCATCTGTCTCTAAATCTGTTTGGTTACATTTTTCACATCATATAAAAAATAGACAAAGCAAGTGTGACGCCACCTGCTGGTTTGTTGGTTGTTTGGAGCCTGAAGCGACCATATTTGGGTATGAAGGGAGGAGTGAGGAGGCGGGTCTTACTCTTGAACCTGAGGACACTGTCCAATGTGGATGAGTTCAGGGAGACCGGAGCTGTCACTCAACTGGCCACGCCCCTCGATTTTCAGATGGACCACCTGTCAATCAGACTAGCCCCGCCCCTAACTCCTCCCACCAGATTTCAGGAAGAAGAGATGACTTTATCTAATGAGCTGTGGGGAAAATGTATTGACTGAATATTTCAGGATTGACCATTTTTGAATTAAAGGCAGTTTTTTTGGAGCCAGCATCTAGTGGACGTCGGGAGTATTGCGCCTTTCTAGCACCACACAGACCTGTCCAAGTCCGTCTCAGATCACATCCCAATTATTTTACAAATCGCAGCATATGAAACATGTTTGTCGCCTGTAACAGCTCTGACATTAATCCTCACGGCTTCATAGGTGTGTGGTGATGCTGTGAGTTAAACCCCAACATGCTGACATTGTACAGAGAGACAGGTATAATACTCACATGTCACCAACTTAATACATGAGCATTAAACACAGTATAGAGGAGCTGAGGCTCCTTAAACCACAAACAGGGTCTCAGATGTTTGTGATGCAACATATGTAAATAATCTGATGTAAGCTTCCTGCTCCCACCAAAAAAAACTCTTCACCACCACATAAAGTTGTAGGTGATGTGGCCATAAAGCAGCAGCATTAATCTTCTGCTGAAATGAGAGTGAACTGAAAGGAAGTGACCAGAGTCCCTGTTTTCTACAGTCCACAGTGAGTGTGTTTGGCTGTGGGTGTGTGGATGTGGGTGTGAGAGAAGCAACTTCTTTCTTTTCTCTTTTCATGTTTATGAGTTGTTTTATTAAAGCACATGTCAGCCTGTCCTCCTCCTCCTCCTCCTCCTCCTCCTCCTCCCACTGCGTCCTGCTCACTGTTCCCTCTCCTCGGATAATAAACGTTGTGCTGTGAGAAGAGGGGGTCTCTGGGGGACAGATGAAGACCTGCTCTGATATAATCATGATGATCAACACTCAAAAATATCTTTTCCACAAACCACAGAGCATCTTTTGACACTTCTGATTTTAACATTCATTAATTCTCCACTCAACACTGAAGTACAGACTTTTGTAGAAAATGACAGAGGTCAGTGTTGTAACTTCCAGTAACCAGGAGCATGTGGCTGTGATCACTGTGCTGACTGCTCTGGGTTTGGGAGGTGTTGGTTCAAAAACCTGTTTCTGACTCAGCAGGAACTGTTCTGCTTTCCCATGTTTCCTGTTCTCAGTAGTTTCCAGTCAACAAAGTTTTGTTACTTTGTTTATAGTCACCTGTTGGAGAGTCAGGCTCCGCCTCCTGTTTGTCTCCATGATGTTAGCCAATCAGAAGAAAGCAGGCTGTTGTGAAAGGGAACTTTTTTTTTTAAACTGATGTTAATGCAAAACTACTGTATAAGCTGCAGATACAAATATGAACATGATATGCTGGACATGAGCCTGATGTGTTCTCTTTAATGATTGTGATCCTTTTATAAATGAGAAAACATTTTTGAGTTTGTTTTATCCGAATATTTGTACTTGATTTTAACTCAACATATTTGATTTGAGATGTTTGCTCCGCCTAATTTTTTTTGCTTCTTCTGCCTGTGTAGTTCTCCATGTTTCATTTTATGTCATTTTATTTTAATTTATTTTTACCTTATTCTTTATGATTACATTGATTCTTGTTGCATTGGATTTTTTTATATATATTCTCATAATTCATACATTTTGTTGTGTTTTCTTTGGCTTCTGTCAAAACACTTTGTAAATTCTTGCTTGCTATCTATAAATAAAGTTATATTTTCTTAGTTTAACTTTATTTCATGTTGGTGACTGTCATTTTCCTGATGTGTTATGACATAATTCTGCCTTGTTAGAGCCTGATATGTAACAACAACCTGAAATGTAATAAAAAAAAATGTAGTAAAACCCAAAATGTAACAACTGATCAATAATGTAACAAGATGCTGAGACCAAAAAGTAAAAACTTTGCCCAAAATGTAACAATTTTTGACATTCTGGGTTTCAATTCAGGACATTGTTACATTCTGGATCATTGTTACATATCAGACCTTCCTTCCACTCCTGGTGAAGTAAGTAAATTAACAGTTTAACAGTGACTGATCATCTGAATCACTCTGCCTTCCTCAGCGAGCGATGCAGGAGCACCGGCCGATACGACGATGGAAATAGTTTGAATGGAGCAGGAGAGCTTCAGAGGACCGAGGCTGCTGTGTCCAAACACTGTGAAGCAGGAAGAAAAGCAGACATGCAGATGATGATCGATAACCCTGCAGGGCCTGGAGGCTCAGGGAAAGAGATAAAGTATAATCCCCGTCAGATCTCCCGGGGGAAACGGCAGCGAGGGAAGGATCAGGAGACTGTAAATGAGGAGAAATGTTTGGGATCAATTCTGTGCCATCTTCTCCTGCCAATACGCCCTCTGGTTTATTTTGATATCTGCTGCTCTTGTTCTATTGTTTACTCCCAAAACGGCCCCGGGGGGATTCGCTGAAAGTACGCCGAGATCCTCAAAGTCAATATTTAACCTATAAAAGCTTTTGATAAACTCGTAATCCGAGGTACAATACCAATTTATCTCGCTCCGCTGTGTTCAGTCGAGTCGTTCTGTCCCCTACAGGAGGATTGAAACAAAAGCTTCAGCGGAGATTCAGACTAATCTGTCATCGATGTCAGAGCTGCTGTTTGT
>OOFC01009612.1:7846-28491 GCA_900323345.1 Pseudochromis fuscus
GTTGCTTTAAGCAGTGAGTCCTGCCGTCCGACAGGAGGCGTGTCTCCCCTACGGCCGGAGCGCAGCGCTACCAGATGCAAGTGCGGGGGAAGCGACTCGGCTCCTCCACAGAAACAAATCAACTTCTTTGTGCTGCTCTGGTGACTCTTCCCTGCTCCAGCTCCATCCAAGGTAAGCCCATTCTTTTCAAACTCCATATTTTTTTCTCTGTTTAAATTGCTGTTCCCTTTGTGTTTTTCCGGGCGTCTCGTCTTTTTAGGAGCAGATCATATCTTTGGAAACATCGGCAAAACGCGCACAACGCACCGCTACGCGCCTCACCGCTCAGGTTTGAAGTTCATCTGTGCAGTTTATCGGAGCGAAGTCGCTTTTAATGCGCGCACTCAGGACGCGAACAATAATTTGAAATGTCTCAGAACCAGGCTTTGGCTTGTTGTTAATAAGCCCCGGAGAGACGTGACCTCCCGTGTCTTTGCCCGACCTCTATCTGGAAACGTTTGTCACCTTTTTCGGGTTCATCCTCCACCTCCTTCTCCTCCTCGACCTGGTGCCTTCACCCTTGTGGGGTTGTAAGACATTATGAGGGCCGTTAAACGTCTACGGTGAGCCACTTTATGAATGATCCGTAGATAACGTCTTCGCGGGGCTGGATGAAAACTCGCGGAGACGTGTCGTGCATTTAAATCCCCACAGCTGATGAGGACATTAGCTTTAAATCAACTTTATCATCACGCAGCGTTACCCGGTGGAGGGACTGCACTCGGCCCGTTTAAACACCCTTTTCAAATGTACAAAGAGGCATTTGTTGAGTTGCAGCTATATCCGTAAGAGGGAGATATTTAAAACATCTATGAGTAAATGCACTGGTGCCAATTGGGCTTTTTTCACCTGCACACCCCATAAGCACCTTCGTGGCCGTTACGCACAGATGTCAGAAAGTGCGGCTTTGTGTTCTTACTGTGTTCATGGCTGCTCCTGCTTATCATGACTTCTGTGTGACTTAAACTACTCTGCCAATTACTTATTGCACTGGGAAGGAGCAAACAAATCCCCTTTGTTCATTGGTCACACGTTGATACAGGAATCACCTTCTAAAAATTGAGAGTAATATGAAAAATAAATATGTAACTTACGTATTCTAAAACTGAGAATGCAACTTCTAATGTGTAATTTGCCAGGTGTGGACTGTACCCTGGTACATCATATGCCCTGACTACTTTAATACATTTATGAGGTTGGCATCTTTTTGTCCCCACATTCAGTCCGTGCACACCTCTGACGTATTTCCAAAAATTCTGGGCAGTCACACAGGTACTAACTCGGGTGTTGGCCATATTAAAAGGATATGGAGAGCAGACGGTGGAGGGAGAAACAATATTTAACCTTTAGTCCTAAACAGTATCATTATATGGACTGGGTCCAGCACAGAATACCCGAGCTGTTAATTAAGGAGGCAAACGAGCAGAGGAAGCTGGCAGACTCCACAGGAGCAGATGTGGAGCCGCGGATCCGCCGCTGTCTCTGCCCGTGGTGCTGAAACACTCTGCGCGTGTCCCCGCTTTAACACACAGTCGCTGTCCAGGTACTGAAACATCCACGGTGCCCAGACTGATCCGAAGCAGGTCATCCACACTCCTTAAAGCAGACTCATTTTGAACAGATTTTATCAGCCGTGGCCTAAATGTAAAAGAGTTTACTTCTCAATAAGCTGTGTTAAGTCTTCTGTCACGGAACAAATGATAATATAATAACAAAATATATTTTGTTATAGCTTAATGTTTCCCCGTAAATATTGTTCATTTTATTTATCATACAGAAGTGACTGTTTGGATTAGAGGCCATCTGTTTTTTATTTGCTCCAGGTTTTTTCACGCGCTGATCTTCCATATATCCCGTAGAAATAATGAAACCTATTTTTTTATTTTATTTTGCATCCATAGGCCTATAAATTGACATGTACAGTCTTTAGGGAAACACGAACAAATTGTGCTTTTGTGTCTTCAGTGAAAGTAGTCCATGTCTTTTTTGTTATAGAATTTTCTATTTTATTAGTAAGTGTCAGGATAGTGCCCAAGTCCAGCCCTATGGAAAAATACTGAACATCACACTATTTATTTATTCGCCTTTCAGTCCAGCTCTGGATATCATTGGTCACATAAAAGAGCCAACAACTTGCGCTTCTTTCCTAATCAGACACACATGAAATAAAAATTAAATGTTGCGGGTTTGTTTCTAACAGACTGAACAGTCTTAGTGTGAGAAAAAAAAAGAAGTAGAAAATAATAATAGGGATTAAAAAAAAAATCAAAGCCAGAACATAGAGAGTGCTGAAATACAGCGTGGGGTGAGCGCAGGCTATTCATCACATTGAGTGTACAGTGACAGGTTTGCTTCACGGTGCCCTCACATGAGTCCAAGCTTGAGTGACTCCGATCAAACACGGGCGATGATTTGGGATTCATAGATTGGCTTTTCCACGGCGGCGCTCCGCTGCCACCAAACCGAACCGAGGGAAGAAATCTGAGGGAAAAAGCGGAGAGCAGCGCGGCGGCTGCCTGGTTGGCTGACTGGCCGGAGACACGACACCAGGGAACGAGAGGGAAGGAAGGAAGGAGGGAGGGAGGGGGGAGGAAGGATCGGGGAAGGCATGACAGTTTCGGCAGGGGATGCAGATCAAAGGGCGAAGTGTGACCAGCAGTAGCCCCGGAACATGCCCGATCCATCCTGTGCGCTCTCACACTACTAGCGCTGGCTCGACGTCAGATTGCTGTGCGGCAGTGCAGCAGGAGGAGCTCGGGCTGGCGAGGCTGCTGAGGCTGAGACCACCGCTTCCACTTACTCTCACTCTCACTTGGTCACGCTGGCTCCCCCCCTCCACCCCCCTCTCGCTTTCTCACCCTCTCCAAATCTCTTGTCTTTCAGTTAATGGATTTCTTCGAGCCCTGCCCTGCCTAACATGGATGCCCCGCCACCATCAACACCACCACCACCTCCACCATCATCTTCCTCAGCTGAGTCCGAGGGCTGTTTCTTCTTGGCGCAGTGAGCTGGACACGCAGTGATTTTTTTCTTTCTTTTTCTTGTTTTTCCCAAATGGATGTGAGAAAGAAGCTCAGCCCGCCGGTGGAGATCATGCCGTGATCTTGCAGCTGCCTGAAATAAGGGGTGAAAGAGAGAAAAAAAAATCTGGGGAATATACCGATTCAGGGAATTAAAAAATCCTGTGCACCACACAAGCACCATGAAGATTACCTCCCCGCTGATATTTAAGGCGAGATTCAGGTGCACCGTCAGGCTTCTACTGCTGCTATTACACTGTGTGGGATATTGTCACGGGATGCCACACGTCCTGAGATTTGGTGAGCTGCACTTCTTCTTTCCTTCCCTCATGTAAAGTTTCACTGGTGTGTTTTCATCCCCATCAAGCGTGTTGCTCTCATCCCGACCTGTTGGGGACTCACTTTTTGGAGTTGCTCTTCTGAGTGTTATTTGCAGACTTTTGAGAAGCAATTAGCTTGAGAGTCGAGCCTCCAAAGAGTTGGCACAGACCTGCACTACCAGTGTGAAGCTGCCAGAGGGAGAAATGATGATATGGATGACCTGTAGGTTCACAGGGAGGCAAAAGTGGGCAGTGTGTAACTTGTTGCTATTTATAAAGTTTTTCAATTTAGACATTTCCCAGATCTAAAGATGTCTTGCGTCACACCTCCATATGCAATGTCTATGTGTGTTAGATGTGCTGATGTCATTTTTTTGTGCATTTTTATGTTGAACAGTATTTACATGCAGCTGTGGTGTGTGAGGACCAATCAAATGCTTTTCTTTTTTTCTTCCAGTGCAATATCTCTCTCTCTTCCACACTCTGCCTATACACCTGGTCTATATTTAAATATTACATTTCATTTAAATATTTCATCCCGCTGTATTTGAATTATTTGGACCACAGCTTGCCCGTTAATCAGGTTTAGCCATTGAACACAAACACATTTCATCCACACAGTATGTTTAGTTGCAACACTGCCGCCACACAAAACCCACACAGGAGATATGCCACCTCATGTCAACATGTTTTTATTGCTGCATTGTTTCATTAAATGGAAACGTATCATTTTACACACAACACTGGGTTTGAGTAACTCACTGTTTTTTATGCTGGCAAGAGGTTAAGGCCGCTGACTTGAATCACACAGTGCAGCTGCACACAAACACTGCAGAAACTAAATGATTAAACTTTAAATTATTTCAACATTTGATTTAATTCATCATATTTATCATATATCAGGAAAATGCAGCACATCTCAGGCACACAGATACAAAAATACGCAGACTTCTACCACTACTACGAACCACACACACGGACATATGAACACGGACAGATGTATTTTTTTTTGTTTCACATGTATTGTAGAAGACTATAGAGGAGAAATCCTTTGTAATTAAATTCTCAGTTTCTTTGAATTTTCAATGTAAACTGATGAGGTGCAGATTGTTCTGCTGATGGAGCCGTATTGGATTTACATGCCGATAGACTGGAGAAATCCTGTGAACCCTCGGCTTTGTCGTTGTCTCTTTACATTACAGTGACTGCCTCCCAGCTTACAGTCATTCATCCACATGCAGATGGGGAAACAGAGTGCTCAGGGAAACACCCCGTGCCCCATTACGTCCCCATTATATCATCACAATCCCAGTCCTTTTTACTGCTCTTTGCTTAAATAGGCCTCTAGCTGATGACAGAAGCCGAGTCAGAAGGCTGAAGCTGAGCAGTTACAACCTGAATCTGTCTGTTGGACAGTGTGTCTCAGTCAGCCACCAGCCACCCACGTGTTGACAGATCTGTTCGTCAGGCATCTGTGGGCCTGTGTGTTCATAAGCTTTGATTAAGGAATCTTCAGTATGAGTTGTGGAAACATTCATCAGGAGCACGTCAGAGGCTCAGGAGATGTTTGCATTGAGTGATTTACACCTCTTTCTAATGAGCTGTGCTGAGAGAATACATCTAAAAATATTAAAGGGACACTCCATCAATTTAGTAAAAACCTTTAAAGAAATGGACTAAACAACCAGTGACTAAATCAAAGCTGCAGAGACATAAATACACAGAATTTTACTCACAGAAGTTTTTCCCCCAAAACTCTCAAAACACTGGATCCTACACTTCCCATGATGCAACTCAATGGTGTCTTCCATTAGACCCTCCAGCCGTGGTAAATGTCAATGTCTTTCCAACATCACACCCCCAGTTTGCACACCATGACATCATCATGCACCAGCAACATCATCAGGGTATTTCTTTGACACCTAACCAGCTAATCATAGAGGCACTGAGTCAGGGAGTATGCATTTAAAAAGTACATATTAGCCTCACTGAGTTGTAAAACAAGCACTACTGTTACCTTCAAATTTCCTGATTTCATCTCAGTGAGAGCTGTTGAGCTCTCGAGCCAAACCCAGTCTGAATAAAAGTCCTCTCAGTATTAGCTTCACTACATCTTATGCTTAACTTGTCTGCTGTTAACTGTTCTTTTGTCTGCCGAGTGCATTTCACTTTGCAAGTGGATTTTTACTGTTATTGTCGAGCAGCTTTGACTCTGGGAAATGGCATTAAGGAGCTGGCTAATAACGCAGTAATCCCATCATCATCAAGTTTTTGGAAGTGTTGTGACCATTCATTTTCTAGTAGCAATTGTTCAAAACTGGAGCGCGCAAATGATTCAGCTCCTTTAAGACTGATTAATAAGTGGATTTTCATTTAGAAATTCAATCACAAGAAAAAAAAAAGCGTGAGAATGCCACAGCTGCTGTTATAATCAATCTGACCGACTCCCGTGACAACAAAAAGCTTTCCCAGATCCCCACGGCGAGCAGAGCTTTATATGGTGAAGATTATTATTTAACCAGCCGAGTGGGGGGTAAGGACATCGAAGCAGGGTGTGAGTTCAGATGATGTGATTGTGTGTGTTGAAGACAGATGTTGACAAACAGATGCTGATAATAGAAAGCACATAACTGAATTTTCCCACGGCCCATCGAAGATAAAGCTTGATACAGATCGTTATGAAGCAGCAGTGACTGAACTGCAGTGACATGTGACCTTCCAGCTCTGTAAGTGTGACTGCAGCCGGCTGCTGCTGCTGCTGCTGCTGCTGCTGCTGCTGCTGCTGCTGCTGCTGCTGCTGCTGCTGGGTCTGCTGAAATGTCCTGGAGGGTTTTTTTTCAGACAGGTGAGGTCAGGAAATTGGATTACTTGTGTGGAGGAGAGTTACTTCACAGGGTTCAGCAGAATGTATTTCATACATTCACTTGCTGAGCTAGTGGTGGAAAGCAGGAGGCTTTTCCATTTAGAAAAGTAGCATTAAAAAAAGTTTAGGTAGAAGAACCTACGGACGGTATGGAAAGTCATGGATTAAATGAAGAATTTTTCATCAGAGCCACAAAGTTGAGGAAACTCACAAGGTTCCTCACATTCAAAAGAAGCAATTTTAAGCAGCATTAGTGCATCTATAAGGTTTATACAAGCACTTTATGTCTCTGTGATCTCTGCAGTGTGGAGATTGAATTAGATGCGTCGGCGATGGCTAACATGGTCGGCATTAGTATGAAGGTCACCATCTAATGGGGCAGACAAGCTAAATGTTGCAGGTTGAAGCTAGAAAAACTCCCTGTTTAGAGAAACACTGGCTCCCTGAGAAGCCTGCCTGTCAATAACTGAACAGAAAAGTTGACATTATCCTCCAGGCTCCGGCCCTCTGCATCTCTCACTGCAAATAAGGAGATTCACAGAGAAATGCAAGCTGCCTGGACACAAAGTGCAGCTATGATAATGATTATGTATGAAATGGGAAGTGATAATCACAGTATCCGTCAATGATCAAGCTCATTTCTGTTTGGTTTGCAGATTAATAATGCAGCTGTGGAGGTTAGTTAGAGCTGCAGTGGAGTTTTCAGGAGAGAGTTTGACAGGTTATTGACACAATAAATATCAAAAGCACAACTGTGTATGACTGAAACATTGTCCACAACCAGAGCCTCCTCCGGTCTGAGTGATGCTTTAATCCACACCTAGAACAGCATAATGTCATGGTCATGGAGACAACACATCAACATTTTAACCATAACAAGGCTGTTTCTCATCATCATGTTTATAATGTAATAATGTAATTAACAGCTCTATACCAAGAATTATGAATTGTAAATTGTCCTCTGGTTGTATTTGGTAAGAAATTTGCAGGTTTGCTTTATATGCCAACTACACTACAGCAAATAAAGTTAAATCTGTCAGAGTCTGGCTGTGACAGATGGGAGGAGGAGAGAAAGTCTGATTGAAAAATCACTTCCAACAAGTTTATCCACTTCAGTGCAGACAAAGAAAGAGCAGCACCTTTCACACAGAGAGCACAAGCAGGAGCCCACAGGTCAGGGTTGATTTTCTATACATTATGACCACAAACTGTGTTAGTAAAGGTAGTGGCTTATCCAGATGTGTGATCCTGAGAGTGGGGTTGAGCAGTGGTAAAGAAGAAATCCTCTTTTTTCTGTCTGAGGAGTCTGTTCACTGTGGATCCAACTGTATATCTGTCAAAAGTCTGACCTCTGACCTCCTGAAGAGCTGAACCTGTGCTCTGTTTCCAGAGTGTCTGGGTGTGTCCCTGTGTGGAGTAAAATATCTTCAGACATTGTGTCTACAAACACACTGCATGTGTAGTGTGGCTCTGCTGTTGATGTACCGTTATGTTTAGACTTCATGTGTGTAACAAATATTTGGTTACAAAAATGTATTTAATATGTATTTTCTACACATTTTATCAGTAGGATGTATTTACAGCTCTGTCAGTGTTTTCACCAATTTAATGAACTTAAAAATTATTTGTTTATGTTCGTTTTTTAAAAAAAAGAAATATTGGCAGAAATAGCTGGATCTGGTTTTTAGCCTATGAGCAAAGTGTGAAATTAGTTTTTAAAAGACACTATTGTTGCAGCTAATTAACAGTGTGTGACACATGTGCAAACGTTCATTTAAATTTCCAAAGAATTTTACACAATCTGAGTGAAATCAGTAAAAAAAGCTTCGTCAAAGTAGCAGAGAAAAAATAAAGAAAAAAGAAAAAGTAATTGATCACAGGACAGCTTCATGTCCTAATGTCATCCATGTCATCAATTTCTTTATTGCATATTTCCCTTTATGTTCAGGACATACAGAACAATCAAACTACAGTTTCTCTCTCACTCATAAGAGTCTAAACTATAATCATATTAAACTTAGGAAAACATTTAAAAGCAGTTTGTAGAGGACTGACGTTTGTTTTGAACAGGTGCTATGGTTGAATATCAAAGAGGAGGCTACGGTAACAATATTACAACTTCTTGTGTTGCTGTTGACATGGCAACAGCCACAACTGCATAATGGACTGTGGGGAGAGGGCAAAAAAATTAATAAATAAAGAAGTTGTTTACGGAAAATAGTTTGTTTATTGGAGTTTATTTAACACATGAGTGCTTTGTAATTCACTGTTGACTCTGCATCAGAGTCATACCCCATCTTTTACAGAAACCAGATAACTATACTGTCTCCTTTCCATTTAACACAGTGAAGGCAAAATACCAGATTCAAAGGAGATCGTTAAAGATATTATTATAGAACATATTGATTTATAATCCTGCTTGTTGCCTCTTTAGCTGTCCAGTTTAAAACTGTGTTGTTTCCTTCTCTTCCCAGCTTCTGTTTGTGCTGCTGTACAGTAGATTGTACACACACACACACACACACACACACACACACACACACACACACACACAGAGAACAACAGAGGAAATGACAGAAATAATTTTCATGTGTAATATTTGGATAGCCACACTTCCTCTGTTATGTTTACCGTCTGTTGTTGCACTTCCTAAATTTGTGACACCACCTGGGAGGTAACACTGCCAGCAAAACACTGCAACGTATCCTGCTTGTGTTTCCACGGAGATGATGACATGATGAGCAGCGTTTCACAGTCAGCAAACCTTGTTTACAGAAAAATCCAATATGACATGAATACAGCATCACTGGAACAATGGACAGACAACAAACCCCCAGTAGTTATCTAATAGTAAACATATACACTTCTTCAGCTGTGGATAAATTGCAACTAGATGTAAGCACGTGGGTCCCTCTGCAGAGTGTGTGTGTGTGTGTGTGTGTAAGATGTTATGCTGAGTTTAAATTGTTTTTTTGGATTCAGCTGTTGGAGACTGTGTTTCCCCTCTGGGTGTGTATTGAAGAGCAGCGTTTCAAGTCAGCTGAAGCAACATCACGCTCAGCAGTGAAGTAAGAGATAAAATTTTCAACACAATCAATAGTCGTGATGAAGAAAGAAAATAAGGTCTGGGTTGAAAAATGAAGCAGGTTATGGATTATGAATTGCGGTCCAGTCAGAAAGGCTTACATCAAAGCAGATTGGATCGTTCATACACAGCATTTGGCAGAAAAGGGCTCCGTGGTTTGAGTATGATTATAATATGAATCCAAGCAGCATGTTAAAGATTCAGCATGATGAAAACCCTCAGGGGTACAAAACAGAAACCAGCAGAGACATAGCACTGAAAAAAAAATCATAATTCACAGGGCAGAGGATGCTGCTGCAAGGCTGATTGGAGAATTAGTTAAACATTTGGGAAAATATGCTTATTTGCTTTCTTTTGAAAAGTAAAATGAGAAAATCAATATGACTCACATGTCTTTGTGTTCAGTACAGAGCTGCAATCAGACATGGCTAGCATAGCTTATCATCGGGACTCAGAGCCATGTCATTGTCTTCATTGCCAACAGTCATTTTGTTTAAATAAACTCAATGAATGATTTTCAATGAAGATGGCTCCAAAAAAAAAAAAACTCCAATTGACTTCAATTGAAAAATGGTAGTTTTCAGTCCTTAATTATTCAATCAATACATTTTTCCACAAGTCATTCATTAGATACAGTTGACTCTTCTTCTCAGTGATCTGGTGGGAGGAGTTAGGGGCGGGGTTAGTCTGATTGACAGGTGGTTCATCTGAAAGTCCTTTTTCATGAAGGAGATATTAGGCTTCAGAGAGATGAAGATTTAGGGGGTGTGGTTAATTTCATTGACAGTTTTGATCTCCAGTGATTTACAGGTGGAGGCTAATTCACCAGTGAACTCCAGTCATACATATAGTGCAGTGTCCTCAGGTTCAGGGGTTAGACCCGCCTCCTCGTACATCCCTTCACCTCTAAATATGGTCATAACAACTCAACATGGCCACGTTCAAATGCCAAACTCCTGGCTCGTAAATATGAGTTACATTAACGGGTGATGTCATGTTAAGTTTGTCCAATTTTTACATAGAGTCTGTGGTAAATAAAAAGTCAATATTTCCTTTCAAAGTAAAACCCCTTAATTTCTTAAAAAGGACTTTTAATGTGAAAAGTCCACACTGTGTTTTATTTATTCACCACTAGCCTGTGTTTGAGGTTTGGGAACCTCATCGTGGTAAGACTCCTAAAACAGCACACAGTTGCTGGACCCCTCCCCCAACCCCCAGACACTGAGTTCTGCTTTTATCCTGAATGCAGAACAGATTGGAAGCTGAGGGCTGTGCATGAAATCGTCACAAGTGATCTGTACAGTTAAAGTGTGAGCTGTCACATTTCGAAAGAGCCTCTCGTTGTTTTTGTTCATGATGGTACAATCTCCAATCACATTCAAACTACTCCAGCGATTTGCCTGAACGCGGTGCTGCATTCAGCACACTTGATGCGGCAGACACAGTCAGATCTTCACGCTCAAATGGAAGATTTTCCGGTAATTTGTTTACCCGCTCTACATCTTCCCTACTTGAATTAGCAAGCTGAATTAGAAGAAGTGTTAGAAGTCAAGGTTATCCGGAGCTAGCATTGAAGCTATCATTTCAATTAGAAGCATGCTGGTTGAACTGCATTTGACCTCAATCAGAGGAAACTAATCTGATTTGATGGAAGTGTGGTGAGAAGGATATTTTTTAAAAACAAAATTCCTTTAAAAGAGGAAATCAATTACCTGCACTTTTCTTTTTGTATATGGGGTGTCAGAGAGAGTGAGGGTGAGAGGACCTGTTTAAGACATTAAGCCTTGAAGCTGTTGCAGATTAACTACAGACATTTTACAAGGAAATTAGTGTTTTTTTTACTTGAAGCATTTTGTAAACTTCAAAAGTCCAAACTGTACCTGGAAATGAGAATGGACTCCCCTTCCTTTTCAGTCTGCTCCCAGTGACTGATATGAGATCAGACAAAAATCTGCTCTCGTCTTCCAGAATATGAGAAACGTGCACCTATACAAAACCAATACCGCTGAGCACAGGGCTTTTATATATTTAGACTGAAATCCACTGCTGCTCTCCTTCAAGTGCCTTTGTGTTCATTATGCGTCTCTGCGGTGTAAATGTAGTTTATATACTCTGCCATCAGCACTTCTTCCACCAGTAAGTGCTTCGCAGGAGAAGCCTTTCACTCAAACATGGAGGTAACAATTTATTTTAAAACGTATATGCATTCCTCGGTAACCCAATTAACAGCAGACGGAGGCAAAGGTGGCTCTCTGACATTGAGATTAGGACATCAGTGCAGCCTTTATCTGTAGCCAGAGCATTCAGCTAACATCTTTGGATGTCATGCTGCAGTGATGGCAGAGTGATAAACCTGCTGTAAACTCACACTCAGCCCCAATGGCTGGATAAACACAGTGAGCCAGCCCTTTACCACAGATAAGAAACACATACATGTAGCATGCAAGTGAGGATCTACTGTGTGCACAGCTGGTCCGACACACACTCACATTCAGATTTGCCTCATATAGAAAGCTATTGGCAGGGGCATGTGATTAAGGCATTGCTAATTGGTACAATGTGGACAGTTTATGAAACTGAGTAACACAAAGCTGTTGTTCAGCTATGCAGGAGTGTCCTTGGGTAAGACTCTGCGACATAGTTTTCTTAGAAAGCTGTGGTAAAAGGGACCTGAATGCATGACGCAGACAGGCAGGTAATACAAAACTTACTAAGATGGTCACACAAAAAGCTCTACACAATGGTTTTAAAGACAAATAACAAAACATGAAGCAAAAGAAGAACCACACAAACAGAAAAACACAAAGGCACAGAGACAGCTGGTATTCAGAGCTGGAAAACAGATGAAGTGACAGCAGGAGGAGGCAGAGACACCACGATGTACACAGAGGAGACCCATAGACTAACAAGACACAGGTGAAACTAATGAGGGCGGTTCAGACAATCAACATGGAGGGAACAAGAACAAAGACCAAAAGTAAAACTACAAGAAACACAAGGGAAGAACTCTCAGAAAAGAAGCAGGGAGACAAAGTGACATGGAAAGTAAAAGAGGGAGGGACACAGACAGTGAAACACAGAGGACACCCTGGAAACATGAAGGAGACACTGGAGACACACACAGGATGAAACAGAGCATGATCACGATGTGTTTGTTTTGTTCAGTTCTTCACTTCACAGAAGCTCCATCCACAGTCACAAAACCCAGAAAACTGATTCAACCTTGATTTTCCAGTTCTGCTGAATTCTACTCCAGTTCGATTTCATGAAAACAGTGGGTCATCAGTTACCATGGAGATTCAGTCTGTGCAGCTATCCTGCTCCCCACCAGACTAACATCCAGGCTTTGTTAATCCTGGTGTCCTATCTGTTCAGGCGACAGTCACTCGGAGCAGAAACCACTGAGGTTTTACTCCTGTACATGTGCACATTATGAATCATTTACAGTAAGCATTGTTATGGTTTTACATGATGACCATCATTATGGTAATGTGTGTATAAAGGCTGCTGTTCATATTGTTGGAGGTTTGATGAATACATTGCTGCAGCTGTTGAGATGGTTGGAAATGGCTGATGAAGCAACAACATACAGAAGGTGTAACCTTCTCGACTTTGTGGGAGAAAGCCATGAACTTGCTTTTCTCTGCATTACTTCCAATTTGCTTGACATAGCAGGAGTGGTCTGACTTGATCATTGTAAAAATAGATTGAGGCAGGATGTGCTGATCTAGGATTTTTCGCTTATCCTGGATTTCTTAGCCCTACTTTTGTGAAAAACTAGCTTCTGATGCCAAGGGTGCACTTACTGTTTCTATAGATGAAGATACAATCTAATACTCTTTTAGTGGAGTACATGATTACAAATGTCAACATAGCCAACAAATCCAAATCGTTCTTTTCAATTGAGACAAATCTTAATCAATGGAGGAAGAAACACAAAGATGCAGATTCTTCCCATGGTTCATTAAGCAGTTAACATGAGATCATGTGCTGTGATGAAAATGCTGGGGGGACAAAGTGGATTCTGGTTTTGTGTCAAGATGACAAGAAGAACAGATTCAAGTGACTTCCGAAGATGTTTTAAGGTTAAACGGCAGCAGCTCCAGTCCCCTGATCACCTGGCTTCATGAGGAGCAGTGACTAGACTGATGTCATATTTCAATCTGAGGGAAAACCTTCAGTGAACATGGGGAGAGATTGTGCCTGTGGCTCACATTTGAAGAGTGTGATGTTGGTGTGAAATGTACAGAAAAGCAGAAGAGCCCTCACTCTTTAGGTGACTGAGAATACAGGATGTGATGTCAGCAGAACCAATCCAACCAAAGCCACAGAGTAGGACTGCTGTCTGTAACTCCTCATTATGCACATTTTAGGGGTCAGTGGTACAAGAACCATCAGCACTTCTCCAGTGAGATGTGGAAACAAGTGATAAGTGTCATCTTTCACTATCTTCTTAACAACTGGGTGAGTGTGGCGTCCACCAAACCAGACTGAATGTTGGCCCTACACTCATGGGCTCTGGTGGCTCTGAGATGCTGATTTTACTGGTAGGGTCTCCTTAGAGCAGGGGTGTCAAACTCGTGCCATGGAGGCCGAGACCCTGCAGGTTTTCTTTCCAGCCGGTCTCTCCAGCAGCTGATCTCACTGATGAGCTCCTTCCCTGAGAGTGAAGGAGGTGTTCATGATTAAAATCACCTGCTTTGGTGACCGGCGGGAAAGAAAACCTGCAGGGTCTCGGCCTCCATGAGTTTGACACCTCTGCCTTAGAGGCTAGAGTGACTGTAAATCAATACAACGTTGTTCTGAGTGATCACCTTTGTCCTCTGATGAAACTTGTCTAACCTGATGGGAGTGCTCTCTCCTGGGACGACAGTGACTCCATCCACTGGGGACAGGGGACAGGGGACAGGGGACAAGGACTCACAGAAAGTTTGAGTCTGAAGATAATCAGAATGACATGCTTTGGCCTTCACACTCACTAGATATCAACTTCATTAAATGTTGGACTGTCACCATGATCAAAACACCAGATGAGGGAAAATCTTTTGGAGCGATGTTGGTCCATTGTCGCAGTAAACTCCCAGAGACCAGAACAATCACTGAGGTGCAGGAGACACACCTTCCTTCATTTATTCATTTGTTACTGACCTAGACTTGTTTCAAATCTGTCCCCACTTTTTAAGCTTATTCCCATTAATTCTGTGAATACAGTGTCATCATAACTGTGACTATAATCACAACAGATTTTGTTGGTAGGTCAGAATAAAAAAAACAACAAAAAAACAAAACAAAAACAAACATACGGAGCCACATCCACCTTACATCCAATCAGTGTGGTCAATAGTAGCTGTGTTGTTACATTGATATTTGCACAATTTAAGATTATGGACATCTCTGAACCAAGAGTTGAAGTTGTTCACTAAGAGGAACATATGGTATCTGAATTACATGGATGCTAATGCCTTTGGAAGAAAAGACAGAGTGAGTGTAATCCTTATTGTCCTTGGGAGCCTGCTTTCAGCAAGCAGGCATGTTTGCTGAGATGGAAAGATGTTGGCACCACTCTGTGTATCATCCTTCATTGAAGGTAACTCAGGCATATGATGTGTCAGTGACTCTTTTTATACCCTGACCAGCAGAGCACACGTTCCTCCATGGCAGCACTTCCCCTTCATTTGTTCTTCCTGCTTTATGATGATTTCCTACTAAGAAGTGCACTTTTACTGGCCTTATTTAAATAGATGTAAAAAGCAAGTACTCATATTTTATAAGGTTGCCTTGCTTTGCTGCCAGCCATTCGTGATAGGTGAAATGAAGAAAACATTTGCTGTTCTCTTTTCAATAAAGTAGAGGTTCAAGCTTGTTAGAAACCTTTAGTTTTACTTTGTTACAAACACACGATTCCTGGGAACATTGTCTGGTGTCAGGTTCATCTCCACTCAACCCTCAACAACAGAAAACCTAAGTTAGGTGGTCCTGTTGGACCTTCAGGTGAGTCATAAATATTGGGATAATTTTAAGTGTAGCTGTTTTTTTTTTTTTTCTAATTTGCAGATTTTATCGTTTATTTTAGTACCATGAAAGTATATTATTCACTTTGTAAATATTAGTTTAATAACTTCAGTTACATCTGGTACCATTTTAGCGAACTACAAAAATGATGTGTGGATAAACAGTTGAGATACAGTTATTAAATTCTAACACATTTTCTTCAGGAAATGATGCCGTGAGTTGGGGGACAATAAAATAATCCCTCAATCGTATTTATTTATTTGTGTCCAATCTATATATTTTAACAATAGATGTGTAAAATGTGGTTATAAGATTGATTTACTAAGTTGTTTTTCTAAGTATTCAGTAACAGCAGCTGCACAAACCAAAGTGTCATCAGCAGACAGTACTTACACTGTTGTGGTGTTTTTCTGAACTTTCTATCATTTGGAGGTAAATACATTCATGAGTTGATTCACAGGCGTTTTGACTACTATATATTTCATATATGTAATTTTGAATGTTAAACAGTCAGCTTAAAACACAACATGCTTCTCTACAGTGGACTGCACAGGAGGCTCTTTTATGTCTTCATGCAAACTGAAATTGGTCTGTGCTTCATGGCATCGGATGGAGCTGTGTCATTTTTGTACTTTCTCTGTCAGGACAGAAATGTTGTAATGATGATGTTCACAGTTCTTAAATATACACACTGCAGAACAGAGACGGATTCAGCAGCCTGGTCTGGTTGTTTCTTTTGTTGTTTTCTTCGCCGTGTTCTCGCCATGTCTTCTCATATCTCTGTTATTCTCCTCGATGTTTTTACAAAGCAGGGGAAAATGAAATATTTTAGTTAAATTACTTTATTTGCCTTAGCACTGTCAGTCTGAATTATCAGCTTTCTTAAATTGAGTTTAGCAGTGGTGGCTTTGTGAGCATTACACTGTGTCTTGGCCCACAGCCAACAGACTGCTGGTAAATATATTTAAATCAGTGCTAAGCTGCTTAAAATATTCATATTTCACTCATAGCTAGTTTATAGAAATTTGAAACTATCTCAGGCTGGCAAAATCAGTTACATGGATAAAATATATATATATCATTTCACATTTTGAGGGGAACAAAGAAAGCAGAAGATAGTGAGCGGTGGCGAGGCTTTAAGCCCCCGTTCGCTGTGTGTGTTTTTCCGATATGGCTTCCTTTAGACGCTGTGCCTCTCCCGGCTGACAGAGGCAGGAGGACGGATGCCATGTTCCTCTCAGGCTCATGATACTGCCACGCGTGAAGATGGTTCATGAAATGATTATTCTAAAAGCTGCTTCTGTGCATCCTCCCCTCGGCTTAAAAACAGAAAATCTGTGCCTGCTGTTGGTTTTGACAAATAAGGCGTGGATGGTGGATGTAATTAGCTGAGTCTTAGATGCTGACTGAGGCTGAGCTGGAGGTGACCTAATGTTGCGCGCTAACATTGACAGAGACGCTCTGTTCCTGCTGTACTGGAACACACTGAGGACATAAGTGACCAGATCCATCCCCTGTATCACCGTGACGGTAATATGAGCCAGGACTTCTCATGACACACTGTCCTCTGACTGTTGTATCCTTGTGGTTTGTCCTACTCCTCAGTCACTGTGTGCTAAGAGCTGCATCCTGGTACGATGATGACTTTGTGCCCTTGAGGGCAATGGCTAAAAGAAAATACATTTTCCCAATGCAGCCTTGTGCTTTATTCAGACTCACCTTACCCCATTTGTTAACAGGAAAGAGCATTTTACATTCAAACAATGAAACATAGCCTCTATTGTCAAAGCTGTGGCTCATTTTTAAAGAACAAGTGCATGAAGTATGGACTTAGTATTAAGAAACATCACACACATCACAACCAGGCCAAGCTCTAAGGTCTATCTGCTTTTCAACCTGAAGTTACATAATAACTAAAATACAAGGTAATTCTCAGACTAAAGGTTGTTACATAGACCAAAGAATCTAAATCCCCGTTAACTGCTACAGAGACATCAGAGCCACGGTAAATTTCACAACAACTTGCTAAAGCTGATCTTGTTTGGTACCATGAACTCTAAATACCTCATTAGCAGACAGAGCTTTCTAACAGGGCCTTCCCTCTGTGAAGTCCACACACGTGCATGATCCTTTTATCCTTAATAAAATGTGCAGCAGAAGAACAGATCGTGGTATTTGGGGTGTACTTGATAAGATGTGTACTTTGAATTGGAACAATACTTTGACTTCCAATGATGATGTGACACATGTTGAGGAATGTCCTGACGACATATCAGTGCACTGGTTCAGTCATGTCCACTCGTGCTTCTTCTCCATAAAATTCCCGTGTTTTACTACCTGATGTTGCCTCGCTGCCAGTCAGATCGAGACAGGCCAATAGAAATGTGTCGTACATTTTTCAGTGTAGGTCGCACAAGGTCCAGCGCAACAGGAAGCAAGAGTTTTACCCACAAATCTTTTTTGTTGCAAACTATCCTATTTTATTTAATTGCATAATAAAAACACAAAAATAACTTGAATAATGTATATTGCTGTCAGCTGTGTGGATCGTGGGTTAATAGTTTGAACTGGTTGGTCTACCACTGTGGCCCAGGCTACCATATTTCAACCACTGGATGGACTGGGATAAAAATGGTGATTGGTGGTCTCCAGAGGACGACAAATTCCCTTAATGCCACTATGTGGTTGATATTTGTGTTCTCCAATGGCCCTATAGTCAGCTAGGAATCAGTTATATATGACCCAAATATTATAAAAAGTTAAAAAGTATTATAAAAAAGAGTCCTATTTAGATATATAAAAAATCATATAAACGTTTTAAACTTGTAGCGTTGGTTATTGATCACACTCCACTAACTCCTGACCCTATAATAAATTGAAAATGTCCAATGAATAACATAGTGATCATGCTTACAAACTCCTACACGAGCATCTGTGCATGAAGCAGAACCGAGGATCTATACTATGGTTGCTAGAAGAGGTGTTCATCACCTGAAAGCATGAAACCAATCACTTTCCATCTGAGCTTCCACATGTGTCTGTCTTTCCTTCCACTGTGTGGGAGACAGATGTTTGGAGACCAGAGCTCTACACACACACACACACACACACACACACACACACACACACACACATACACACACACACGTATATATATCTGTAGTAGGTAAAACCTCTGATGGAGAATGGCAGACGAGCCTCTCCAAGTCAATAACTCATTTGGAAAGGGTTATGAATTAGAATGATCTTGCTGAGGGGAAGGTAGACTCCGGCCCGTATCCTGCCTCCAGTCGCAGAAGAAACTGGAATAATAATCCTCCAGGAAAATCGATGGCAGAATGCAGCGCCACGGGGACAAATACCAGCACAGACCCCCTTTCTCCACTATACAACTCTTATCTGTCAATCGCCTGAATTTCTGCTGATACGCCATAAATCCAATTCTCTAAAATGTCATATTAAAATTCCAGGCCATTTAGATTGGCTTGTGGATGGAGAATGATGGCTTCCCTCTCCCAGGGCCTGGGATTATATGTCAATAATGTCCTCAGTGCCAGGGAGGTTCTTTCATTAGCTTGTATTTAGATTGAAGTGTCATCCATATTATGAGAGCCTGCTGCTGTGTGTCTGAGTGTGTCGGCTGTGTGCGTGTGTGTGTGTTTGCTGTACAACACTCTGGCTCTTTCTCAGCTCTCAACCTTAATAGAGTCGTTAGTCCGATAAGTCAGCAGCGCGGTGTGTTGGAAGATACATGGCGTATGAATGTCAGTGTGGAGAAGTTAAAGGTTTTAGGTCGACCTGAAGTGCATTTCAACACCCACTTAAAACAATGGCAAAAGTCATTTTTCAGGTTTTCAGAAAACACAAAAAACTCAACCCAATATCACACTGCCTTTTGACTTGCAAAATAAAAAGTGGGTAGAATCACATGATCAGTTCAGCCCAGGATGCCGGCATCATACGTTTTCTCTCACTGTCAGGATTTAAAGAGGACCTCCAATGCTTTTAAATGCTCCTCTGTTCTACCTGGAGCTTTACAGTGTTGGGTGTTCATACTACATGTGGTCAGAGTTTCACATGAGGTAAAGTGATGTTAACCTCTGTGAGAAAAGCTCTCAGACTGCAGCCTGATGAAAACTTTCTGTTTCAGAAAGTCTGACGGACGAATGTTTCACCTTGTAGCTGTAACTGTCAGATTACAGTCGTCTTATTAACTGAACATATTCTCCAATTCTTCTCTCCTGAATATTATTAAATTCATTTATCTCATGTACTGCAGCATGTAAATAACCACTGGTGTACACAGATACTGTCCAGTAGTTAACATCTTACTAGCTATGTTACCTTCAGTATTTCACCACAGTAACATTTTACACCTCAGTCGACATTTTCCAGCATTTCCCACACATCCACAGATGAATATGAACATACATAAAAAAAGTTACATCCAGCTTGTGGTTAAGATCCTGAATCCAGCTTCTGTTCCACCATCAGCAGCTAATGGTGAAATATTTACCAAACACAGACGTCCTGCTGGGATCTCTCTGCTGCTGAGTGTAGGTGCTGTCTGCTTTCTGATCCTGGATCACACTCAGACTCAACCATGTTCACACTGCTTTGAAAAGTTTGAGTTTTCTTTGGTTGTTTAAAGTCAGCATCCGCCTCCCGTCACTCTCCCTGATGTTAGCCAATCAGAAGAAAGTGGGTTCTTCAGACAGAGGATGAAATGAGGAACTGAATAAATGAACTCTGTCGAACTGCAATCTATGCAAATCTCTTCTATGGGAGAACAAGACTGTAAATGGGAAGCTTAAAAGTATTTACATAAGATCTGATGTAAAAGTAAAGAGACAATATGGAAAATATAGAGGTTTTCTAGTTTTGTTGTTTTTTTGTCAGCTGCTGAACAAAGATACATGCTCTAAAGTTTTCTCTTTTTTTTACAGTGTAGATTTGAACTGATAACACACATTCAACAAAGTTAATCCTCCACAACTTTTGTTGGCCCATTGTCTCATTTGCAGTTTCAGTATCTTCAGTATTGTGTGTTGCTGGTGTTGAAGGCTTTGTGCTGGGCTGTTGTTGCTGCAGATGCATTAATACACATGGCTGGTAACACTGACTGATATTACCCCTCAGCTAAAGCACCCCAGCACACCATCCTGAATCCTGGGTTAGTGCAGTAACTGTTGCCCTTGGGATTGGGTCAGGTCAAAGAATTTGGGAAACCTATGTTGCCCAAAGGTGTTGTGACGCTCAATTGCCTGGATGTTCATCCTTGTTCTGATCACTGTAATTTGGGATAG
>OOFC01009612.1:44184-64445 GCA_900323345.1 Pseudochromis fuscus
GTCTGTCCCTTTTCTCTCACACACACACACACACACACACACACACACACACACACACACACACACACACTCTCTCTCTCTCTCTGTTATTCAGTCTCTTGCTGTTTGGACAAACACTTGACCGGAGCGTCCAGCAGGCCAGACAATCGATGGCAAATGCCCATGGCTAAATCAAATTACTTCTACTCGATTTGTAGCCGGGGACAAAGAAAGAAGGAGAAAATATAAAACAGTGTTATTTCCAGGGGCTGTCTGAAGGTTTTTTGTTGTTGTTTTCTGTCTGGAAGGACACACAGCACTGAGTCCAACTTTAGCCGAGGAGGGCAGCTCACTGCTGTGAGTGCTGTGTTGTCTGCTGGTACAACCGAGCTGATGAAGCAGTGGGTGTTCGATGCATTGTGAACAGTTTCTCAAATACACAGCAGCACTAACAAATCAAAATGGGTCTCGAACAAAGGCCTGTAAACACAGAGATAATGTGCATTGTTTAATGCTGCATTGTAATGTTCACTCTCACAGCAGTATACCACTTTCACACACACAACCTAATTCCAGTTTTGTCTACTTAGTCAGTCTAGTGTTTGGGGTTAAGCAGTGGTGACTGGTGCAGGATGGCTCGAGATGGAGGAACATTTTTGGAGGAGATGTTTGAGTGACATTGAATCTGACTGGCATGCAGTAGCTGTATCATTTCTCAAGCTTGACAGACCTGTTCAGGATGTCCCCTTCCTCACGCCCTTTAAGGAAGTTTAATTTTTGTTTTGAGTTTTGTCGGTGGTGATATTTCAAAACCGTAACATCATCTCGAATTTATCAAGAAAGACATCTAATGGCAGCATGGGGGGAACCCTAACCCTATACCTAACCCCACCATGTACAATCAGAATTTATATGGGTTCCCCAGCTGCATTGAAAATGCAAGTTCAGACCTGCTTTGATTCAACTTATTTCACGTAGTTGGGTTAACTACAATTTTATAGTTGCCTTAACATTACAAGCCAAGTTCTGACTGATGATTAACTTTTGAGACCTTGTTACTTTAACTCAATATTTCAAATTAAGTCAAATAATTTTTGTAAATTGAAAATAAAAGTCATGTCTCTCACCAATTCAAACTTGTGTTTCTTTGTAGTTTTAGATGTTAATTTCAAGTTGATTTTAGGTTCAGATAAATGAGACACATTTATATTACTTGCCATCAGAAGTCTGGATCATTTCAATTTGTAAGATATGCAAACATATCCAGAATATCTGCAACAAGCATTTCTGCTAATGCTGAGCAAAGCAGTGGCACAAGTAGGAAGAGGCGTGTCTGTCCTCATAATTCACTTGAATTCACACCAACCTAAAGAGAGCACAGAGGGAGCTCCTTCCCCCCACAGCCTCCTCAGTCACCGTGCACAAGGAGGAGCGATCACTGCAATTCTTACACAGCTTCCTTTCCCAGCGTTAGGGTTAGTCCCACCCCCACAGTCCCACCTTTCTGCTCCTTTACTCGTCTTATTTACTGTTAATTTAAAGAACCAACTTCAATGAACATATACAGACCTGGCAAAAGTCAACATCAGTAATTCTTGTAAGTTTCACATTTGAAAACCCAGACAATCAAGTTCATATTCCCCAACGTACCAAGACTCTTTCAATTAAAGTAAAGAAGCAAATGGACATAACTAAATGGGGCTGTCATGTTTTACAGTGTTTATAGTTTACAGTGAACAACAAACCCACAAACTGATGCAGCAAAATACAATCCAGACATCCTACTGACACATGTCAAAATGTCTTCAAAAGATGAGATTCCTGATTCCTGATCATTTTTAGCAGATTTTTCATGATGTGCTCTGACCTTACAAGTCTCAGTTTGTATTATTTTTACAGATATTAAATGAGCATATTTTTCTGTAAAAGCACTAAAAAGAAGGATCTCTCATTACTTTCACATTTTAAAAGTTTGACAAATTTGTAATTCTTATCTAATTTCCTACACTCTTACACTATGGTGTGTCTCACTAATGTGAGTCCATATTCGGCCTGTGCATCTTCGCTGGTGCTTTCCTGCCTGTCTCTGCCTGTCTCCGCCCCTCAGCCGGCCTCCAGGGCCACTTTGACAATCCATGATGCAGGTGTCAGGCTGTAGATACTAAGCTATCCATTTCTCTGTCTAATGGAGTTACAGCTGGCCTCTGTTGACCCTTAAACAGTTTGCGGTGGAGGAGGCGGCCAAACGGCGGCAACATTAAGGTGACATTCTCCCCACGCTGCCTGTTTGTTCTGTGCCGGCAGATCTCATTTCAGGGTGAAAAGCTGGGTTTGACAAAGAAGGACCTTAAATGCAGGGGACTGATCGATTTGCGGGGAGATTTGGAGGTGAGCTTGTCTACACACATCCTCAGAAAGAGCTGGATTTCCATCCTGTTGGGGCCTCAGGGCTCAGCCTTCAAGCGCCCCCAGCTCCATCCCCTCCTGGTTTTGATCTCTGACTTCTTTATTTTCCCAACCAGTTCCAGCAGGAGCCATAAACGTAGTCTGTGTTGTCTACACCTCATTCACCTTGTGGATAGAAAAATTGTCTTACAACCAAACATCTGTTGGTTTTCAGTTAAACTGGCTGAGATTTTGTAGAGTCTGGATTTGAAAGAAAAATCAAGCTTTGTGTGATGTTTTCCAACCAGAGGCAGAGCACAGCTTTGACACCTGAATCTTTCAGTGTCTGCGATAGAGTCAGTGATGTGCACTGCAGGGGCGTCTGAGTAAAACACAACAAATAGAATATCTAAACCACATTGTTTGAAGGAAAAGCTGAGAGCATTCACAGCTTTAAAATGTTGTCAAGAATCCTTCATATATTCAGAAAAACACAAAACTACAGAGTGGTTGGTCAAAGTCATTCAGTCTGTCAGGTGTGATGAATGTTTCCTCAAACTGTGTGAATAATATTCTTACTATTTCCTTCCAAAGTTGTTTTGCTAATGTGGGTTTTTGGTTTTTCTTTTCCCAACCTGCCTGATTGTCTGACTGCTTGTGTTTTTTTTTTCATTTTTGCTGAATTTGAGTTAAATAACTCAGAAAACGCATCGGCTGGAGTTTTTAGCTTTTTGTGGCCATGCTGAACTAAAGGCTTTTTAATTCCAGCCCTTCGCTGACTGCTTCAGTTCCTACAACATTTCAACTCAGAAACCTCATTTGTACATTTCCGAGCAAGAATGTTCTGTGGTTATGAGGAAAAACAATTGTTACAAGTGTAAGAGCATAAGAGTTGGTGAATGGGTGAACAAAGCATGTGTCATGCAGGTTTGTTGGTTTCCTTAGTCATGATGTTGATTAACTGTTTTCCAGGGAAGAGATCAGACAAGCTAATTTTTTATTTTTTTTAATTATTCACAAGTCAAACAAAAATCCATAAAAGCAAATTTAATCCAAAACATATGGAAAATCTAGAATATGGGACATTTCAGGCAGATAATGAAACTGGAACTGAGACATGACCGGGTGGTGTACTGACACAGGGGAACCAGTAGGAAAACCACACACAGGTGATTCCAGGTGGGGGGGGGGTAGGTCATCTCAAAGAGAAGGAAAGAACACAGCAGGAAGTAAAACATGGTAAAACATGGGAGGGAGTTAACAAAATAAAACAGGAAGTAATGAGAAAATAAACCAAAGAAAAACAGAAAGTGAAAAAAGGAAAACAAAGAAACTAAAGACAATAGTCACCATGTTGATTAGATTACCATCAGAAGCAGAACATCAGGCAATCATCAGTTTCATGTCACAATACTGAGGGTGAGAGGAGAGTCCTCCTCATCATCCAACACATGAACTGCCCCAAAAACATAACCTGTAAAAATACTGACAGTGGGAGAATTGTTCAGATTCTGATGGGCTCTGATTTTCTTCTGACACTCACACATTTATGCGTTTATAGGAGGTTTGCTATTTATCCATATTTTATTGATATGCATATAAACTCACTCTGTACCTGCCTTTTATTCTTACCATTTATTTTCTTAACAGAAATAATCTATTACACACTGGGCTTTGTAAATGTTGCATCTGTAGTAAAAAGTGAAAACACTGAGCTCAACCAGAAGCACTAGTTTTGATGGCAAAGTGAGATTAAAATAAAGGGAAGCTGCACACTTGGATGGAGCCTGTTGAGAGCAGATGGTGGGTATCCTGTTTGCTGGAGCATTCATTTAAAATGGCGATACACGGTAAGATGCTTCCTCTGGAGGTCCAGGGGAAGGTCTCAGAAACATGGAAACAGATTCAGTGACAGTGCAACACAAAGTGCTTAAAATAACCAAGAACTGGTTTGACATTCAGATTTGATGTTTTTCTCTTACCTTGGGATCCAGCCTGAGTGGAGGCAGTGTGAGGCTGCAGACTGACCTGCTGCTAATTGTGTTATTTCTGCACTGCTCAGGTCTTCATCCCTGCAGAACTGATGCCATCTCTGGCACCTGGATATTCTCTCTCTACAATTCCTCCCTCTCACCTCTTCCATAATAACCATTACATGTTCTGTTAAAATGCCTTCCCTCCTCCAGTCTAATTATCACCAATCTCTTTCTCTCTCTCTACATAATGGATGCCAGGAAACATTAAGGGCTCCAGTGCAGAAATTAGCGCTTGACCCGCAGCCTCCTAACTGAGATAATGTGTGTACGCGTACAGTAGGTGTGAAAAAAAAAAGAAAGTCAGGGAGTGGGTGTTTGAGTGAGGAAGATGGTTTGGGGTGGTAGACTCTGATCTCCTCCTTTGTCTTCTAACTGCTTTGGGAATTGAGAGATAAAGTCTAACTCAAAAAGCCTGGTGCCTATAATCCAGACAGAGAGAGAAAGGCGACGCAGAGACACTAAGAAGGAAAGGATCAAGAGGGAAGGCGAGAAGAAAAAGCCGTTCTCATCATCCCTTTCTGTGAGCGTTCAGCGACCGTCATTACTGCAGAATGCCTGTTTCTGGTTCTTCCTCACAGCATCCAAAGCACTTCCAGGGCTCACAGTACCACTGCAGTGGGAATGAGGCTGTTTCATATGGAGAGGAGGCACTCGAATCAGGGAAGGGGTGGTTTATGTTATGAGTCAATAATGATAGAAAAATATATGTTATTTTATGTTTTATCATTCATAACACCTGACTTCATATTTGAGAGTTTTCATACTGGAGTGATTTGAAGTTGAATGTGTTGAGGGTGGAAAACCTTTAACAGTATTTAGACCATAAAGCTCTGTGAAAGAAATTTTTGCTGACCATGCATTATCAAGCTTTATGCACATTAGTACAAAGTAAAGCAGCAGCAACTAACTACTCTTTGTAAATAATGTGCCACTGACATTAGATTGATTTGAATAATCCTTGTGCCAATGAATTTGTTTTTGACTTGTGTGTTCAAATTGTCACTATTCACATTGTTGAAGCCTGAACAAATGGATATGTGCCCTCTCCTTTTTTTTTTTTTTACTTACGAGGTTGTTGCAGATTTATTAATTGTAACCCAATGAAACAATTATCATCAAAACAGCTCTAGAAAGAGCAGAACACCATAAACAACCTTCGACAGTATTTTGCTTTTCTTATCCTGCTTTCACACCAAACACTGTGACATTGAAGCAAGGCAATTATTTTTAATGGAGACTGCTGCTGTGCCACTGGTCAGGCCACAACTTTTTTCTGGAAGAAGTAGAATTATTTATTTACAGCACTAAGGCTTCACACTGTGCTTCTTCCCTTTGGGATGGGATAAGTCGAGTTTAAGCCGATTTTAACTGTAAGTTCAGACAGTCTGGCTTCTCAAAAATGTAATCTGTCAAGGTGTCCCACAAGGCTCAATGTTGGGTCCCTTGTCATTTATTACATCCATACTGTGAACCTATGCCAGTGACGCCTGCTCACATGTTGTCAGCTCCATGCAAACCAGGACTTCAGTCTACATCAGTCTACAAGACAGTAAATACTGTCTTGGAATTATTATGTTTAAGGCTTGTATCACATTTAAATCATGGATTTGTAATTAATATGGTGTGAGATAGGGGCAGGATCTAATAAGTTTGTGCTTCTTTCTGCTCCTTTTCTAACAGATCCTTTTTTTTTCTACCTCTTGTTTTTATTTATCTTAATTTTTTGTTCGAAATAAACTATTCATTCATTCATTCATTCATTCACATCTGAGAACCTCCAGACCTTTCTGACTAATCCAGATTGTTCAAAACAAAATATATTCATTTCATAGAATGACCCTTTAGTGTTACCACTTCATTACCAATGCATCAAACGAGTGCATGTGGGAATTATGACAATGTCAATTGTAAGGAGAGTGGCTTGTTAGTAGACTAAGCCATGTCCTATTAGAAAGCACAGTTAACATCAAAGGTTTGTATCAGTCGGTTGAGAAAAAATATACACAGTAAATATTCCTTCTTCCACTTGGATTCTTTATTTATTTTTATTATTATTATTATTTTTTACATCATTTTGTATAAGTCTGAGGAAGAAAATCAGTGTGTCACCAAAAATTATTTTGCAATTATTCTGGTTGCACAAATATATTCAAATTCAATATTGCAGCAAAGCCACCTGTCCGGATATCTGTCAGTGTGTTGGAGTGACCTGCCAACAGATCACCATCCACTTTGTAAAAAGATCCATTTTCATGTTTGTGGAATCTTTTGAGCACGTCGAGCGTTTACAGACAGTGCATAATAATGGGTTTGTGGGGGTGGAATGAAAAGAATAGAGAGAGGGTTATAAAAAGGAAGTGCATATCCTCTCAGATTTGGCTGTGGGGCACAAAGTACTTCCTCATCTTGGCATAATGACGTGAGGAGTCTGTGTGTCCATATGTTGGAGCTGGAGGCCTTGGATTCAGCGGGGAGTCTTATTAGCACAGCTCTGGCTGCAGGACATTTGCCTCGCACTTGTTTAAAGGTAATGAAGAATCATCTGAGAGAGCTCGCACTGCGATCAGGCTGCCATCTGTTACCTGCTAACACCGCTCACCCTGACAGTGAGGAAAAAATTGGAAACGCTACACAGCCACGCTCTGTGCTCTGTGGTAGAAGTGAGAACTTGTTTTACAAATGATCCATTAACTGCTTTAAAAGTGGCTATTGCTGTGTTCACTCCTCACCTTGTGCCCTCCTGGTTGTCTTCCTCTTCCCCTCTCTCCAGTTTACTGTTTCTGTTGGTTTTAATTTTTCTGTGCATCTTCATGTAAAAAAAGTAAATCATGTTATTTAAATGATTAAGTTACAACCTGACACTGATTCTTAGCCTAATTATGAAGAGTTTAAACCTGCAGTGAACTTCTGTCCTCCTCTGATTACACAAACAGTGTTGACACCAGCTCAGGATGCAAGTCCTGTGACGACAGTTTGTCCCATTCAGCTCTGGGAAGAAGTGGTGTCGTCAGGCCAGTGCAGGAAAATTACAACAGAAACAAACTGAAAACTGTGCTGTACTGTGAAATACAGAGATACTCGAACTACATTTGAGCAAGTCAGCTATTTTGCAAACATGCCATTATAGAAAATACCAACCTACTGTTGAATAAGCCTATGTTACAGGACCAGTGGTAACACAACTAAACTGTGCCAAAGTACCACACAGGTGAAACTCCATTTTACCCAAATGGTTCATATGGATACTGGACGAGTATTTGACACAAACTGGCTCAAAGAAAAGTGATAAGCAGGGAGAAACAGAGGATTTAGTAAAGTAACTGAATTACAACTAAACCAGTTAGTGTGGAAGTCAGCCATAATAATGTTGAAAATACAAACACAAATTGTTGATGGCAGGTGGTTGAAAGAGTAACAGACTGAGCTGAACTGAGAGACTGAACACACACATGTCAGATTTATAATCTGGAGGCCTCAGGAGAGCTGCATGTGCTACCAAGCTCCGTGAGCAGGGGAGGATAGGACCGCCTCCCAGACAGCGGAGGGGATGTCACTTTAAAAGGTTCACACCCTGGAGAGTATCAAATCTCTTTTCTTACAACATCTGTCTGTTTTCTGATGTCTGTCTTTTTCTTCAGTTTCTGTTGGTGGGACTGAAGAAAATATCACGGGTCAGCAAAACCTCTGGGGAAACACATCTAATATTTAGTCAGGTTTTAAAAATACCTTGAACTGGACAAAGACAAAGATTAGGCAACAGTGTCATCGAAGAAAATGTCACCAAATAAAAAATACTGTCATTCTGGACGCAAGTTGTTTAAATACCTTTCTCTGAGGGACATCACAGTCCTTAGGTCGGGACATGGACATTTCACAGGAAAGTGAAACAAAAATCGTCCTGATCACTGAGAGCCTGTTGTGTTTATGTGGCTGCCGTGTGCGTAGAAACTGTCCAACAATAAGAGATTGTTCAGCGAATGACTGTTGCACATTTATCTTATCTGCTCGTCTCGGCCTGAAACCACACTGCACTGATCATCTTGGAGTGATTTCTCTCTTTGCCTCTGAGATGTTTTCTGATGAAAGAGCAGAGGGCCATCGTACGCCATCATTGCTGCTTCTAGATGATGAAACCGTGGACTGAAGCTGGGCTCTCTGCTGAAACAGCTTCTGGAGATGTGCTCATTGCTTCAGGATTACTGCACACAGGGCTTGATAGATGTTGTTTTGGTCAGAGACATGCTTTTTGGATTGAAAATAAAGGGATATAGTCATTATTTTTCTCAAATTAAACCAAACATACATTTTGATTTGTCATTATGTTTGAGAAAAGGAAAAGGGAATCCTGAAATATCAATACAGTGGATAAAGGGCTCTTACTGTGTTTTTATATTTCAGAGGAGACATCCACTCTCTGGGGAATACAATAAAAGTGTGAAACATGAAAAACCTAAAATTCTGACATGTTAATGTCAACAAGATTTTGTGTGTGGTTCAGAAAAAATGTTTTCTGATGACAACACAGGGGAAAAGACTGTTACCTCCAGACAATCTGGGGAAATTAAACCATGTCAGTAGTTTTATGAGGGAATAGTTACTCAGTGGGTAGTTTTAGGTTTTGTTGCTGTTTGACTTGTCTTCATCCTTGGCATGTCATTATGGTAGATCCAATTAAACTTACTGCAGACATGAGAAATGAGCAAAAATGAAATCAATACCATATTGAGTGAAAATTCTACCCTGCTCTATTTTGGTCTTCCTGTCAAACATGGCTGCATTCACACACACACACACACACACACACACACAGAGCAGTGGGAGCTGAGACTGTTAGTTAACAGGAGGCTGGTATCGGGGCAGTGAGGTGGTGAATATTGATGCCAGCAGTATTGATTGAGGACCTGTAGGGTTTGTCTTCTTTTATCCAGCGAGCCTTCTTCCTGTCCAGCAGACTTTATGGAGCATCCTGTCTACGCCTGGCTGCACATTATAAGAGGTGTGGAGGAGGCCCATTAAAAGAGGTGAAGAAACACACTGTGTCTTCTTCTATACACTGCACAGTTCAATCATGACAAGACACTGATGCTACAGCATATAATGAGCCACAACCGGCTCACTCCTCATCATATCAGTCCTGGCTGAGACAGATATCCACTAGCCTCTTTCTAACCACAATATCCAATGTTTAGCCAAAAGGTACTACAGCAATCTCCCAGAAACCACTAATATCTGTTTCATAAACAGTGGGGAATGGCTACTGAGCAGCTCAGTTACTACTGTACTAAGTAAGGACCACAAGCAACAATCACCTGGTAACCACCAAGGATCACCTGAGCTCCCACTGAGGAAAGACATTGCAATGTGAAACATAAATAGCTCTGTATGGAGCTGTGAATGGAGATGTTTTTGCTCTGTTCAGTGTATGTTTCGATTACTTTCATTGAACTTATTTTTGGCCCGGTACTTTAGGCGTTTACTGAATTGTTCCACTGTGTTGATGGTCAATGATCCAGGGAGTCCTCTGCACTGCAAACACTAACACTGACTGAGTGGACCTAACTCAGTTTTTATCAACGTGTGATTAACACTAATTTTTAATAAATGACTGGTAATTTGGGATTGAGACTCTAACACAGGTGGTGTACCTGTGCTGGACATGTCCATGTAGCTAGAGAGGGCCTTCATGCAGAGGGTTTACCAAGCTACAACCATTTCCATCACTATGTTCATCCAACCACAGTTGGCTCCTATTCTTAAAAATCTGTCGCTCATGCTTGTTATGAAATAATTCATATCCCTGAATGAGGAGCTGTGTGTCACTGTTAGCATGCAGGAGCCAGCTGAAGGCCACTACTGAACAAAACCTGGTTTTTACAGTGACAATAAATGATGCTACTGTTCATGCTTCTCATTTGTCTGGTATATGATTTCCAAAATGAAAAATGAGGGCTGATGATGTCGTTTAATGTGGAAATTTGATCAAACTTTGAAATTCAATCCAATATATACGTCTATAAATGAAAAGTTTTGTTGTAGAGAGACACTGCAGAGAACGTTGCAGTTAAATGTTGGACACACCACATGAGTTTTTGGCAAAGCTTCTGTAGTTTTCAGGATTTTAGAGCTGCTCCATTATGAAGTGCTGTTTGTGTCCCTGTGGGTTGGAAGCCTCTGGATGTTTGAAGCCTTATATAACACCACCATTCAGCATTAAGTGGCACTTATTCAGATTAGTGCAGCGCTCGGCTGAATCACCTGTTTTCACAACACCGGTACCCGCAGAGTGGAAAGCATCTGGGCTTTGCCAAACACGCTTTACATTATCTAGCGATTTGTGATTTAGATTAGCTGTGATCTTAATGGGCATGAAAGACCCTTTTAGTGTTTGTGCAGAAGTGTATGTATATTAAGGGTGAAGTGGTTGTGTGTGCCAATTAAGTAAGTAACGTTAATGTACATTCATCCAAGTATTCATTTGAAAAAGGCTGCTGACATCTAAGGTTGAAAATGTCCATGAGGGAAACACATTTAAATATTTTTACATCTCCATAATGCATTTCTTTACATATATTTCAAAGTCTAACATTTAACCCCAATGTAAAGTAAACTTTTACTGCATTTATTTTTGTCATTTCTTTTAGCTTTGAGCTTTGTTGTAATGGAATTATAAATCACTAATTGTTGCTGTCATCCAACTATCTTGCATAATAATGTAGGAACCATTGTAATACAGCAGAAAAAACAAACAGGGCCAGCAGAGCTACTGGCACCCTGTATGTTTGATGCTGCTCAGACCACCTCACACACTCAGCATCTTGAATGGTGCTCTGGCACAGGTCAGAAAGGTGAGATTGTATTATACTCTCTTATTGAGAAATCAATAAAGAATATACCTGAGAAACATTTCATAATAAATGAGTTGGAGTTTCTGCAGAGAGGAACAGCAGACTGATGTTAGTTAGATGCTTGGCTAAGGAGTCAGATGAACAGATATAAAGAATATGATATATAGGGACTGTACGTATTTAGCACCTTCTCGCCTCATAAAACTTTAAATTGTGTTGGTTAGCAGACCTCCTAGTTTGCCCGTTTACACAGAGCTGCCATGCTAGCTCACATCAGGAACAACTCCAAAACATTAAACCTCCAGCCTCGTGATTTGATGATGACACCTCCTACCACTTGAGCCCATATGACTGATATGCTGTTAGATGGTATTTCATATAAGTTAGTGTAAATCAATCTGTCCTACACAGACTCTGACCACAGGACAGCAGCAAACATCGGCCTCAGTACCTCAGGATTGACCTGCTTCAAACTGTCCCTATGAATGGAAATACAACTGAATACTACTCTGTTACCAGCTTGTAGCCAGGGTTTGAACCAGCAACCTTTGTGCTAGTCTCCTTCTCCACCTGCTATTGTGACCAGCCCACACTAATAGAGCTGGAACCATGGACACAGGTGATACTGTGGCCTGACCCCATGAGTAATTCAGATAGATTGCAGTGGTGGTCTCAGCCTGCAGCAGTCAGTCATACTGGCTGCTTCACTCTCCTCAGCTCCACTCAGGCTTCCTCCAGCTTTGAACAAATTAGGATTGCAAATCACAGGAAGTGGTAAACCCAAACACAAGAGATGGATTTCAGTTCTGCCCCGGTAAAATGCATTCCCACTTCCTCTGTTCCTCTCAACCCATGGCCCTAAATCACTAACTGAACTACATTTGCTCCTTGCCCAGTGCACCTATGGTATGACTCATCACTGCTCTCTCCAGATGCCTAAGGCCTAATTGCACTGAACTAAAAACACCCTTATTTTTAAGCACTGGTGTGAACGGTTTCCAATTCCACCCATCGAAAGTTGTCTGGTCTCTGCTGCTACTGCTGCTGAGGATGGATTCACCCCCCCCACCATGTGCCGTGAGAGGAAAGCCTGTTACAGACCCTTTAGGCAGCCAAAGCACAAAAGCGACTCAAGCTGAGTGGTATTGCTGTATCGCAGTGAGTTGGTGACATAGTGAATAACTGTGGAATGCTAAAAGGCTCACAGCTCGCCTGTCTTTATTCGCTGTATTAATCTGTATAAAAAAGCTGACACTGCTGGCTGGCTGGTGCAAAATGCCCACAGGAGTGATCCATCGTCTGTTTAATACCATGAATGAGGAAAGACAAATTGTGACGGATTTGGTGTTCCATAAATAAAAGCTGGAGTAAAAGTCCACCACAGTAATAAGACAGAGCTATTAGAGAAGGAGACTAGAAGCAACAACATAACAACAGCTCCTGTGTTGGAAGGCTTTAACTCATCTAATGATGTGTCAGGTGGCTGGATGTTGTCATCAGTTTTTCCTCTTTTTTTTTTTTGCTGCAATCTAAATCCAGGAAACCAACCAACTCCCTGTAAAAAACACCAGTGTCTTGAAGGGAAGTGACAGGTTGAAAACAGCCTCACAGACAGAGTTTCATCAGAACTGAACATATGTAGGGAGGGTTTATCACAAGGCTGCATCACTTCAGTTAGTTGGACCTTCAGGTGGCATCTTCAGTTTCAGAACTGATGTTAGTGTACAGTAGTTTCCTAAATAAAAGCTGGGTCCCTCATCATGGAAGTGGCAATGATTGATATGAACAAATAAAATCAGGACCCCAAACAGAGGCGACAGTGAAATACAAACAAACCAGTGGTGAATAAAAACACATGCAAATAAAAGCCTGGATAAGAAATAAAGGGCTTCTGTCCTATGAAATACTAGTAGTGGGCTTTTATTTTGAAGAAGCTAGAGGAAGTGTTGAGTTTGTATTAACAACATAATGGAGTCACTTTCATGTTGCGATCCACTCCAGCTATTGATCCTCTCCTCATCCCCTAAAACGAGGCTTTGTCCTGAAATATGACTCATTAAACGTATCAAACAGAGTAGATTACACATGAGTCCATCCTCTGATGAAGCCTCAGACAGAGGCTTTATATACGTAACTCACCGGCCAGTGTTTGAGAATCCATAATATTTTGTATCTTTGAAGAATGATGGTTTGATGTGATATGATTACCAGAAAAAAACAGAACTGTGTCTGTTGTTACCTTGATCTAATACTATGTGGAGAGCTTCTTAAATATCCTGCATTCAAAGCCAGACTCTGACCTCACTGCAGCTTTAAAATTCAAAACTGACTTTCTCAATACTGGGATCAAAGAATACTCAAGTGCTTTAAGCTGGTTTTAGTCAGTGAAGGTGGTATTTGAATAGCCTGTGTAATGTATTTCATCTCTGACCTCAGCCATTACCATTAAATGTGCTCGCAAAGTGACCAAGAGTTGATGGACACCTCAGGCAGTGGTCCTCCTTCAGGAGATGAAGGCCTCTCATCGCAGTCTGCCAGGCTTCGCCAATCATAGCTCACTACCTATTTTTCTAGAAGTTGACAGGCATGAGAGCACGTGTCTGTGTGCAGCAGGGGGAATGTAATTAGGATGATGAGTAGTTATTAGGGTGACAGATCTCTCTGTGATCCAGCCCCATTGTATGAGAAGGAGGCTGAGAGAAAGGAGTTAATTGGAGAGCATGTTCAGACCCTCATTTAGACCTCAGACCTCATTAACCTACGAGCCTGTATGATGCAAGAAGTGGGCTGAGGGGATGGGTGGCTGGTGACTGACTGTCAGTACAACATACAGCACACAGCAGAGTTGTATTCATTTGCTTTACTGAGACAAAACCTTCACAGAGTCCCAGTGCGAGCAGGAGAAACACCGGGTGCTGTTTCATCTCTTGCTTGATGTTGCACCTTCCAGAAATATTTCCAAAAACCACAACATGTAATGTCATTTAGACTCTGTTACAAGTGCTTCAAGTGATGGTAAATGGTCATTTATTATTATGATTATGATTATGATGATGATGATGATTATTATTATTACCATGATGGATGCTCTGTGGTCAGCCATCCACCCCAAGCTCCCACCTCTGAATATTTTCCTGCAGTATGAAGACGTGTTGTCTCCGGCCCGTGTGTTTAACAGCAGTGTGTCCTGTAAACAAATGAAACTATCCATGGACTGTATTACACACACACACACACACAAACCTGTATGCACATTAATTCCCTGTTGTGGAAACTGTATTTGCATGCTTTCCTTGTTAATGTTTGTTTCCATGCATACACATCCTGCGGCTGGAGGAGAAAACCAGTTGGTAATAAAATAGTTGAGTGTGTAATTACTTCCTGAATTATTATAAGTGCCTGATGCTGATGATGTTGCGGGCCCCTGTGCATCCCCGGGCTGAAACCACCACAGCAACAATGTCACGTGTGTTTCCCCCTGTATGTTGTACAACACAGACTATGGATACAGTATGAATAAAGTATTGATTAATGGTACCTTCACTTTTGACACAGTTTACTAAAGTATTTGTTTTGCTGTCTGGTGTTCACTGGTGTTACAGTGGCCAGGTAGAGGTGCCACACTTGAGGTGGTTTTTTTTGCTGCTGCTGTTGCTCCTCCTCCCTCTTCCTCCTCTGCTCTCCTCCACAGGGTGGCCTTCAGTTGGAGCAATCAGGTGGAGGATAATAAGGAGGAGGAGGAGGGAGGCAGCAGCAGCAGGGAAGGTTTGCTTGGTAGTTCCTCTTTCTGTCCGGATGACACGGTTGTTTTAGTCTGTTTGTTATTTTAGTTGGAGACCTCCAGTAGTTCAGTTTGACCTGTTTTTCTTTTCTTGGTTAATGAATCCATGAGGTAGTTTAGTTAGTGGTGGTGACTGGTCGCCCTTTAGCCCGGGGCCTCCTTCTCTTTTTGGTTGATTACTTTTGGGTGAATGTTTCTTATCTTTCATTACCAATGAACACTTGTTTTGAATTCGACTCTTTGTGTGTGGTGTCCTATATGTATTTTCTTTTAAGTTTATGAGGCCGTAACACTGGTGGTGCAGAAGCAAGAAACATCATCAGATACACACTTACAGGAAGAGAGCTTTGTCCAATCCAAGTATTTCTGGGTTAAAAGAAAGGGTTTGACATTTTCGTTCCTTTCAAACTATAGTTTCTGCCATGTGAGTACAGCATCCCAAGGCCCACAACGCTGTTGTCAGAAAAAAATTAAAAAAAAAATAAAAAATCTTGGTCGAACAAGCTCCATGAGTCAGAGGAAGGGCAGTCTGCGAACATTACATCAGCTCCTGCCTGCTCCTTGGTCTGGATTTCAGCAGCTGGACAGTTTGGAGGACACTGTTTACAGATACTTGAGAGTGTAAAACATACTCAACCTGCAGCAAAATGTAAGTGTAGGAGGGCAAACATTGATATTTTTCGTCCTTGGTTGAAAGTGGGGAAAGTTAATATTTGATGCTGCACTAGGCATATTATGGTGTGTGTTTATGTGTATGTGGAATAGTGAAAATACATCCTGTGTGTTGTCATAGAGATGTCTCAGTGTTGCTGTTTCTGATGGCTTGGTCAGGAAGTGGTTTCAGAAACAGGTCATTGTTTAGTCCTTTTGTCTCTGGGCTGAAGCATTTGTAGGAGGTTGCATCTCCTCCACAGAAGTTACAGTAGATTTCTCGAAAGTGCATCAACAAATCCACGGTGTGTGTTTATATAACTAAACCATGTCCGACTGTCTTCTGTTGTGCTGTTGTGCTGTTGTGCTGTCGTGTGTTTTGTGTGTGTAACCCATATCTGATTTAGCGAGAAGAGGAGCTGGCACCAGACTAAAACCTCAGTGTTCCACAAACCCCCGGTGGTGAAAATCACTTAGACGAGCATGTTTTCTTGGATATTAAGTATTGAAGACAATTACATTCTTCATCCTTCTCCGCCTCCTCCCTTCTTCTTCACCACATGATCTTTGTTTTCTTCCCCTCCCTCTGTTGTACTCTGTCAGAAAGGAGAAGCACATGCCTGCTCCTCTGCTAAAGAGACTGTTTAACTCCACAAGAACAAAGAGCAGCCGTCTTGTCTGCCTCGTCTCACACAACTCTGGTGTCGATTATTTTTACCTCATCTATTTATAATCTTTTCCTCTGTCCTACATATGTCTTAGACAGCTCTCCTGGGAGCTCTTTTGTCACCAAAATGGCTGCTTGCTCTCTTTCTGTCTGCTCCTTGTGATTAGGTCAAAGAAAACAGAACCAAGAGGAATTAAAAACATAGAAATGATAAAGACATCATTCAGGTTTTAAATGCAACACCAACAAAGCTGATTTCATTAGTTCTGATGCACCAATTGATTAGTGACTGATGTCAGACCAAAATACAAGGATAAATATTGGTTGATCAGAGTACAGAGGTTTTTGATGTTTGTATTATTATTTAAATTTGACATTGAGAAAACATCTTTAATCTAATTATAATCAATCCTCCTTCACACTGTCTGATGAAAGTTTGCGATGGCCTTGCAGTCTCTTCACCTCCCTTTAAAGACAGAGTCATCTACAGCAGATCGTTTATTCAGTTTCTCAGCAAGTCAAACATTTTTTACTGTATTTTGTGGCACTAGAGTAAAATATTAATAATATTCAAGATTTCATACTAGGTGAGATTCAAGCTCTGAGGTCAGGTTCAAGAACATGTTGTGCTCAGGCCTCTGTGTGTTGAACTTTTGTTTCTGTGCATCCATCTCCTTTGCTGCTGACAGACAAGTTTAACATCTCATCATTAAGACGTCTTTGTAAAACATATGACATTAACCTGCTTCATGCATGTGATCATACAACAGATTGTTATTAATATTTGGGGGGAGTGTGGACATTGGTGTCTCACTCCAACAGCATCAGGACTGAGATCAGCCACATGCTGTCTGTGTTAGCAGTAAGTGATCTACACCATCGTCACCTTTTCATGGTTTAATTATGAAGCACCTGATTCATTATTATCATTAGTCCTATTAATAAGTATAGGACACCCATGGCTCTTATTGCTCGAAGACCTTAATTGGCTTTTGGTACATATACTACAGTCACGGAGTAATTATTTGCATAATGATCAACACTTAGAAAAATAGAGACGCATGGTAAAAATAACATGCTCAATATTTTAAAGTTTTGCAAATCATGTTTTCAGGGGAGCTCATGTGTTATTAGGAGCCCGGCTCCCCCTGACTCTCACACCCTGGTATTGGCCCTGGTCATGGTCAGAAACCTTTCACGCTGCAGGGATGTGTTGTGGTTGTTGAGATGTGTTGAAAGCTCTGCTGTACAGTGAGAGTGGATTACGGAGGAGGCTGTTTGGCTGCTGGCTGCTCTCTTTGTGTGGGGCCTCCACTCAGCCGGTGGCCTTTTCCCTCTGCTCTCCATTGTTGAACTGCACCCCCCCCTCACCCAGTAATCCCCACTGCCCATACCTTCTCCCACCAGGAGCTGCTCCACTGTCTGTCCACAGGCTGCCTGGCTCAGATTATTCTACCTGTAGATATTCACGCCTCATTCTTCTCACACTTTGCCATTTGAGGCGTCTACATCTCACAGAGAAAGTGAGAAATATTCCCCCACTATATTCCCACCTCTAGCAATAAAACATTTACACCCTGCAGTGTGTCGCTACAGCTTTGCACATGCTCTGTTCAGGGAAGGGTGTGTGTGCATGCGATGAATGTGTTAATGTGGCTATTAAGAAAGAGTCCATGTGTGTTCCTGTACACACCCTGCTGCATGTGTGTAAATGAAAGTGGAGGCGGCTGGAGTGTGGTCGGGTCCATGCGGAGGTGTAATGGAAAAGCAGTGGTAGTGTTAGTGTGGAGTGTGCGTGGGAACACTGCTGGACCCCGGCAGGTGTTGTTGGTGGCTCATGTGCAAGGCAGAGCTGGTCCTGGGTCTGTGCCATGCTTGGGCTTGCTGCTGAACCGCATTGTGTGGGAGGATCATCGTGGCATCAGAGCCGCTTCATTGGGTCTTCAGTGAGCACAGAACCTGTACTCCCATTAGCCAGGTGTAGCTGAGCATGCTTATGCAAATCATTGATGCATTTGATGGACAAATCCAATTGAAAAATGACTTGGAAATGAAAGTGAGTAAACAGGTATCCACAGCAGCACTCTTGTCCTACGTAGTGACCGATCCTGCAGATCTCTGCAGATCTCTGCAGATCTCTCTGACCTCAGATCTTTTGAGAGGTGCACAGCTTCCTCAGCTTTACTTTGAACTCACATTGTGGTGTGTGGTAGATTTAGGCCCTTTGGTGAAGGTCATGGAAAGGCTGTTGTTTTGGGTAAATGTTCAGTAAGTAACCAGATTGAAAAGAAAAACTCGTATGTTCATGTTGAACAAGAGACTGAAAGCAGAATAATTTAGTACTAGAGCACACCTGTCTGTGTGTAAAAAATGCAAAAACAGCTAAAAACAAAATGACTTCACAAGGACGAGACACAACAGATGACAGTCAAGGCTGTTTCATGGAACAAATGAATGAGTGTTCATTTCTAGGATGTTTCACAGCTGATATTTCTGTAAATGTTGCTTAAAACCAGTGGCAGTCGGAAAGATAGTCTGAGTGATAATACTGGTAATACTGGGGCAGGTGGAGAACACAGACGTACACATACACAGAAAACAAGCAAATGAAGAAATGAAGTTCACCAGTTTCACAGCACAGGCTCAGCATCTGTGCTGCAAACAGAGAAAACAAAACCAGAGACAGAAACCAGTTGCCGCCCAGTTTGCTGTTGCAATAGTTTGAGACTCATTCAGTGAATGTTAAAACCAAACAACTTGCATGTTGGCTCACAGCTTGTTTCTGTGTCTGGTTGTGTTTTTCTGTATTTGCAGCATTTTTTCATGAAATGCTGCGTCTGTGAAAATCTGAACTAAAACATCTGTGGTTCTGACTTAACGTGCTGTTTTTTCAACACCTAATTTATGCTAATTAAATATATTGCTAAAAATTAAAGTAAATAAACAGATGGTATCTACCACTTGCTTGATATCGCTGTTACCACAGCAACCAAACCTGCAGACCTCTGCAGGTCCCTGGGTTCTACTGTAGTTATCTGTTGTACTGTGGTACTGTGGTACTGTGGTACTGTAGTTATCTGTTGTACTGTGGTACTGTGGTACTGTGGTTATCTGTTGTACTGTGGTACTGTGGTACTGTGGTTATCTGTTGTACTGTGGTACTGTGGTACTGTGGTACTGTGGTTATCTGTGGTACTGTGGTACTGTGGTTACTGTGGTACTGTGGTACTGTGGGACTGTAGTACTGTGGTACTGTGGTACTGTGGGACTGTAGTACTGTGGTACTGTGGTACTGTGGTACTGTGGGACTGTGGTACTGTGGTACTGTGGTACTGTGGTACTGTGGGACTGTGGTACTGTGGTACTGTGGTGCTGTAGTATCTGTGGTACTGTAGTACTGTAGTACTGTGGTACTGTGGTACTGTGGGACTGTAGTACTGTAGTACTGTAGTACTGTGGTACTGTGGGACTGTGGTACTGTGGTACTGTGGGACTGTGGTACTGTAGTACTGTGGTACTGTGGGACTGTGGGACTGTGGTACTGTGGTACTGTGGGACTGTGGTACTGTAGTACTGTGGGACTGTGGGACTGTGGGACCGTGGGACTGTGGTACTGTGGTACTGTGGGACTGTGGGACTGTAGTACTGTAGTACTGTGGTACTGTGGTACTGTGGGACTGTGGTACTATAGTACTGTGGGACTGTAGTACTGTGGTACTGTGGGACTGTAGTACTGTAGTACTGTGGTACTGTGGGATTGTGGGATTGTAGTACTGTAGTACTGTGGTACTGTGGGACTGTGGTACTGTGGTACTGTGGGACTGTGGGACTGTGGTACTGTGGTACTGTAGTACTGTAGTACTGTAGTACTGTGGTACTGTGGGACTGTGGGACTGTAGTACTGTGGTACTCTGGGA
>OOFC01009614.1:1458-24777 GCA_900323345.1 Pseudochromis fuscus
AAGATAAATCTGCATTCTACCTCTGCCTCTGGTCAGAGACAGTTGAAGCTACAGAGCGCGATCAAGACGAAGCAGCATCACTGGATCATCAATAAAAAGAAAAAGACCGATGCATATTTGAAATTGAAGAAATCAAGTGGACTTAGCGAAGACCATCTGTAAGCAGGTGAGTGTGGAGGCAGAAAAATCTTGCAGAATGATTGAAAATGCATGAGGTGAAAATACACAGGGTCCCTGTTTGGTGCTTCAGCCCGGAGTAGCTGGCGTGGAACCATTTTTAGCTGCTGTATACCGAAGGTGTGGTCTAAATTTAGCAATGGTTACACCTTGGAAGAAACTGGGAGAGGCTGGCATTTTGGTTTTGGCTTGCTCTATTTTTGGCATGGAGGTCGAGACAAAAATAAAATGCGGGCTACACTCAGGGTTATAACAATATGGGGTTACATAAGACAACACAGGCAGACACATTATGTGGCTTTACATGACTGAGATTTTTAAGATAGTCGTCTATTTATGCAGCCTCTCGCTGCTGGGACTGTTTGTGTTTTGAGCTGCTCACACTGCCACTCCAAAGTAAGCAGGAGATGATGCCTGAAATGAGGAAGAGGAAAGTCAGGAGAGGAGAGGAAGGCTTTATTGTTTATGCCATTTGACTGAAATAGTCGAGGGGGGGGGTGAGGTGGTGTTTTGAATTGCTACAAGCTAGTAACAGTTGTGCATCATGTGAACAATGTCAAACTATGACACTTGATTAACACGTCTTCTGATGAGGTGTGAATAATCTTGCATGCAAAAAATGTCATCCCCTATTTTACACAATACAGTGTATGAATATGTTATTACAGCCTCAATTACAAGTCTTAGAAATGCTGTTGTTCAAATGTTTTTCCTGCGTGGATAGTGCACAGATGTGATGATTTCAATTATCTCGGGACAACCTGACAGCCACAGCCTTTATTGAGGCTCAAGAAATCACATCATCGCTTCAATTTGTGCACTAATACAATCAGCAGCTATCAAAACATCCACTTTCTCAAAAGATGAAGATGTGTCATACGTTTACTGTAAAATACAAAACAAATAAAGTGGAAAATGGATTTCCTGAGGATTATGTGATGCACTTTATGCTCCCACGTTTGACAGATGTTGTTTTGACTCTAGACGTGACCTCTTCCTTCTCGTCTTTCTCTCAGCTATGCGGCCACGGTCCAGACTGCTGTCTAAGAGGAGGCTCACGCTGCCCACAATCAGAGAGGGCACCGAGGAGACTGTGAGGGATTTAAATGAAGCCAACGCACTTCATATTGCTGGTCACGGCCAGGCTGTCTCATCGGAGGACTACCTCCTCTCCATCTGCCACCTGGCCCACCCCACCTTCCCCTCCAGGGATGTTTGCCCCGACAGCTTCACCGCGAGACAGCAGGACGCTGTGCAGCAGAGGCTGAGGCCGTCACGGCTCAGTGGGACTACATTAACCACGTCCGAATTCAACCAAAAAGAGACGGGACACGCCACTGATGTGCAGCAGGGAGAGGGGAAAGAACTGAACAGCAAGCTGATGTTTGGAAACTCTGACCCTCTGGAGTACCTTTATGGAGACCAGAGTAACCTCTCCGTCCTCTCAGGCGGTGTGAAGAAAGCATTTATCGAAGGGAGGTTTCTAAGGCAACAGGGGAGAGTATGGGAGGGCCAGGTCCGCACCAGAGCCCACAGCATTCCTCGTGATACAAGTCCAGATTTCCCACGCCAGCGCAAGAGCAGCTGCCCTGAATTACACACCAGCACCAGCGCTGCAGTTCCAGATATGTCCCCAAAACACAGCTCGTCCAGGTCGGAGGGCGCTGGCGTTATCCCAGCGGACAGAGGAGCGGAGGGAGGGGGACTGAGTCCAAGCATCAAACAATCACTCATCTCCCAGTGGATCTCTGACTGCAGGGTGGCATGGAGGGAGGCGCGTGTACGAGCCTGCATGCTGCCCGCCATCGCTGAGGTTTAGGGTAGAAGGTCATCGTGACATTCCTCAATCAAGCATCTTAATCTTTGTGTGTCAGTGCGTGAAACATTGACATTAGGAGATATGTAGAAACACACATTTGAAAACATGCAAGTAAACATTGCCATGAGTGTCCATCTGTAATATTATATCACTGTTATTATTGACTATTAAATCCTTCCTGCTCTTGATGTACGCTGGTGACCATGCAAAGTCATGAATATGGGAAAATCCCTAACATCCTTTTTATATCTTTCAGTGTTTTGTGAATTACATATTAATAAATAAACCAATTTTTTGATACTCCCAAACAAACAGTGTTGTTTTTTTTTCTATGTGCTACAATCTGTGTTTTCTGAAGGGTTTCCATGTGGAAACCCTTCAGAAATGAACTCCGCTCTCGGCTCTGCTGGTGCCAGGCGCTGGGGTTTCTATGGTAACTGTCGTGGGATCCTGTGGTGGTAAACACAAGTGTGGAGAAGCACAGGCTGAGCAAAGATGACACCGCTGAGCACATCTTGCATGTTTAGGTTGTGTGGTGCCATTTGCCTGGATGTGACAAGAAAATAAAAATAAAACATCAGCCCAATAATGAGGCGACGTTAATGAGTCGTGTGAATAAAACTGAACACAAAGAAGAAATGATTGAGTCCTAAAAAATATGATTGCTGCAGTCAGTTAGTTTTGTGTATCTTTGTCCAAAAAACACACACACACATATACACACAAACATTTGAACAACACAGAGCCAGCCCTGGATGTAGTTTCTAATCTGATGCACTAGAGGGCAGCATTACAAGTAATTCACCACTCAAGATAATGCTTTACATAATCTACCCATCCCTCATTTTATAACCTCAAATCTCCTATAAGCTGTACAGACCTTCATGGTGTTTATGGTATTGGGGTAACACTGTGTGTGGCTATTTTCAGCCAGTTTAGGATTTAAGGATGAGAGACTCCAGCTGCACGTAACCCACATGTTGAGGATTTCTCATCTTTCCATCTATAATCAGGGTTTTCCAAAGAAGATTCAGACAACAGGTAAATGTTTAGTTCATGAAATCACAGAAAACAAACGGAAACACCTAACATAAATTTCCACATGTTTGAATGAGTAAGTTTTAGTGTTATTTGGTACATTCACCTCTCGGAAAAAATACATTTTAAAAAGTTTACAGCACAGTGCTCTTCCACTGAAGTGTCGAGGTTTAGTGTGAACAGTTTCCAGTTGTGCTGCTTCCTACTCAACAAATAGTTAAAAAAAAAACTTTTCTGAAGAGTATCCAGGCACACTGTTCACAGAAAGTGTTATCGCTTGTATGTTTTCACTTCTATGATCACAACAGATTAAATTCCATTCACTTCTGTTTTCTTAAGGGCACATAACAGAGGACGCCCAAATTAACTAATTAGTTCAATACCACTGTGGGCACACATGCCCCTTGTAGTTAAAGATACTGATAATTCATTATTAATAATACTCTCCAAAAGTAGAATTACCTTTCAGGCATAGACTGTACTTAGAAAGGATGAAGCCCATCGACAAGTGACCATATTTGATATGAAAGGAGGAGTGAGGAGGGGGTTGACCCTTGAACCCGAGGATGCTGCCCAATGTAAGTTTGGTCTCATCAGATAGCAGACCTGTCAATCAAGCTAACAATGATCCTAAATCATCCTCCCTGATGTTTTCAGGTGGACTACGGATCACTGAGGGGAAGAGTTAACTTCAGCTGATGACATCATTATGACTGGTGGGAAATGTACTGACCGAGTGTTTCATAATTGAAAATTAGAAGTTTTGAATTGAAGTCAATTGGATCCAGAGTTTTTTGGATCTAGTAGCAGCATCTAGTGGCCGTTGGAGTTATTGGACTTTTTTGCTCTTCCACACTGGCTTCACTTTTGAGACTTTTGTTCATATCTAAACACACTCTGTGCTCTCAGGTTATTAAATAAACACAACAGAGGACATAGGTTTTGTTTCAGCAGAGTGGAGTATAGTTGACCTTTCTGTGGTTGTTTCATGTGACTGAAGGAAGAACAACATCTAAAATGATTCTGTTCATTCTGGTCTTGAAACACACAGTAACAGAATAATGTGTGGTTCAGATGTAGTGAGTGATGACAGCACTGGCCTTTGAAGCAAATAGCTCACAGGACATAATTAGAGTGTCTTTATTTTGGTGGGGGGCTTCCTATTTGCAATAATATTACCATGCACCACATTTAATTGGTGAGATTCAGGAACATCAACAAAAACAAAAAAGTAAATCTCCACACCATCACATTTTACTTTAGCTATGAGGGATAATTAATGACTTTCAGGTGTTTTTTGTGTCACTTGGTTGTCCTCTGTTGGACATGTCCCCTATAAATACCAAAAAAGGAATCATCTCGACCATGTTGTGGCAGAAACCAACCACAGTGGAGAACCACTGTGGTCGAAAGGAACAATCTATAAAATATCAAACTCATTTGTACACTTCACCTTCAACGTGATAATACATATATATTTTCTTCCTGCTGTTGTTTTGTGTCCTCACCAATAAACATTTTTCTTACTTGATTCCCTGAGTATTTCATTATAGTGTTTTTTCTGCTGATCAGAACAAAAAGGTTTAAACTGAAATGAGAAGTGCAACCACAGCACCAAGGTCTGCAGAGGAAGGGAGGCTGCTGACGTTATTAGTTCCTGTCAGCTCATTCCTACATGGGGTCGCACTCTGTGGTATTCAGAGAAAAAAAGCACTTCTTCACAAGAAGGAAATACATGACGATACGTAGCCTGTAGCTGGCAATCCCCTTTGCATATACAAACCCACAAACACCCCGCACCTAATAATAATAAAAAAAGACAATTTCCATTAACCACACTGGTTGTACATGCACTGCCACTCAGAGCAGGACCTTCTGGTTCCTGTGCTGAGTCAGAGGATTTGAAAGAACAAGCTGCACTTGCACTGAACCACTCTCCAGCTTTAAAATAGGTAGAAGCCATAAAATATTAACGGAGGAGAAGTATGAAATATTCAAGCTTGCTAAGTGCACTGTGTCTGTTGGGGTTCATCAGAGGTGGCGGGAGGATGGTTTACCGCCAGAAACTGTTGGGTGATTTCTAAATTCACAAATAAGTCAACCAGTGAAGGTCTTTACATGACTCATATTTAGACTCTGCTGTGACTGATGCAGTGATCACCTGATCCCCGGGTTTAGTCTGTAGCTGGTGCAGCAATAGATGAAAGTCCCCGTCGGTGGTACTGTCAGGGGAGACCCCGTGTCTTAAATTAGCACAGCTGGACGTAGATGTGTGTGTGTGTGTGTGCGCGCGCGTGTGTGTGTGTGTGTGTGTGATCTCAGAGTCAACATTCCTACATCCTATGAATCTGAATGAATGAATTTATTTTTCAAAGAGTACCTGTTATCCTAGTTTTACATTTATAGTCTTGGCCTCCCCTACAGTATTTTTTACATAGATAGTAGTTCAAAAAAGTTCATATTTAGCTTATAATGGACATTTCTGCAGAACCTCAAGAGCCCACTTTCTTCTGATTGGCTAACATCAAGGAGACTGACAGGTGGCAGGAGTCAACTCTCCAACACGTGACTGCAAACATACAAAGTAAGGTAACTGGTAAGGTAAGGAGACTGGAAACTTAAACTTTTCAAACCAGATAGAGAAACTGAAAGCAGACAGCACCGACATTAACCGCGACAAAGATCATCATTGCAAAACTGTATTTAGAACAGAAAATCTGGATAATAATCCTCTTTAACCCTTTAACACCCGAGCCTCCAAATTTCCACCTGGACTTTTTATCCTTATTTTGATTTCAAATTCAAATTTAATTTGCAAAATCTAACATTCATGTGCAGTTGCAGTGTTTTTGTTCACTAAAACTCTAAAATCAAAATCTGCTTCTGTGTTTTTCCGCTATTCTTGTTTCATCATCACTGTTATTACACTCTTACAACATTAAAGTAAATCAGCTGCTTTGCCGGCTTCTGAGAGCCGTGCTGGTGAAATTACCGTAATGCCACTATATTTACTGTACAGTGCAACATCTCTGCTCTCCGGAACCTTGGAAGTTTTCTGATTGCACAAACCGTGACATAGTTACGGTAATCCAAAAACGCATGTGCAGACCTGTCACCGACGAGATGCTTGGAAATAAAGGGTTAAAATTATCTGTATGCTTTTAGAAAACCATTTTAAATATTGGATCTAGTGTTGTAGTAAAGAACGGACCAACCGAGACCAAGACATTATCGAGAGTAGAGAGTATCGAGACCGAGAAAACACCAAGACATTTGGAGGTCGAGGCCAAAACCGTATATATCAAAGGCAACAGCAACAAAAACACATTTTCGTAGCGTCTCCAGTCGTCTTCGTCCACTCTGTGTACAGTGGGCATGTCACTCCGGGTGTCACACAGACAGCATGACACCAGGAAAGCAGCAGCTACATTGTACTTTTCTCACTTATCACAGTAGTGCTGGTGCTTCTTGTAATTTCCAGTCATTCCTGGTGAGTGATGTGGTTTCAGCTGCCTAGGTTTTGTAGCCATTTCTAACACCTCACCCACATCATCCCGATAAATATCTCAAACTGTGGTCAAATCTCAATAAAACTCTTTCCCTGCCTAGAAAGCATCACAGAGGTGTGTTTTCTATAATCAGTGTTTCAGTTGTATACAACCCTGAGTTTATTATGATAAACCTGTTTTCCTGAAAGTTGGCATTGTGGAGACATGTGGCCTCCACAGACACCTGCATGATTATCAGTTCAACAACAACTGAGCTTTCACTTTCCTTTGTCTTCAGGGTGTTTTACAGGAAAGTCTGCTTTTCAGTGCAAGTCTTTTCTTACTTAGGGTTTAATACACAAGAAAGGAGAAGACTATAAAAAATAGAGAAGGAAATCAAAACATTGTGAAGGGATTTCACTTTGTCCATAAAGTGAAAGAGGATACAAACAAATGAAAGTGTCTGGTTTCCACTGAAACCAAGCCTTTTCTTTAAATCCCTGAAGGCAGATTGCATCAGATTTATCTGATAGTGGACATAACATCTAATGAGGAAGCAAAGATCACAGTTCAACGGATAAGATTTGTTCACACTGTAAATGTCACAGGCGATCACTACCACACACGCTGCAGTGGAAAGGGAACGAAAACTCGCCTTCATTTTTCTTTCCGAGCACTCACACATTTGACTTAGTGCTCCGACTGAGAAAGGTGTTAACCACGGATGCTCGCTAAATACAGAAGAATATCATGCTGCAAAGATCACAAGCCCACACTTCATCGAGCCAAAAATAAAACAATCCACGCATTTCAAGAGTAATATGTCAAAAAGATGAGACGGGTACTTCTGGGGTTTGCACTTATTTGAATTGATTTGATTTTATCAGTTGTTACAATGGGGACATAAATTATATGATTAAAAACAACTAGATTCATTTTTTAGTGTTTAATTGTTATATTGTGACCCATATTTAGGTCAACTGGGTTTTTCTGCATGAGATTATATTAGGATACATGCCTAAAGGATACATACAAATCTTTCCAGGCTTGTACTATAATATTTATTATTAATACTATTTATAATATCTTACATATATGTCATAAGTCATACATAAAAGTCCTTTAACATTATTTTCTCCAGATTCTTCTACTTTTGCTGTGCTGTTAAAACACTTTGTAAAGTGTGTATTTAAAGGTGCTATATAAATAAAGTTTTTTATTATTATTTGTAGTGCATCAACTTTATTTTGCAAGTAACTCACTGTGAATGGGAAACAAAAAACACAAGCACCCCAACTGTCATCATTTCATATAAACATATTAAACATTTTCACCGTATTTTTGGATCTTTGTTCATAACGAAACTGAATTAAATGTTGAAATACACATGTTCATATGTGATTTGATACAAACTGTGAGATGAAGGTTAAATTGTACATGCAGATTTATCAATCAAATAAGTTATATGTGTTTAAAAAAATATTAATGTTATTGTTATGAACAATCTTTAATGATCTTTCCCATGTCAGATGTAGTCACATTATTAACCAGAGCTGAGGGAGGTCGGGTGTGTGGGTGGTTTTTGTGGTTTTCTAAGTTTCACTTTCCAAGCTTCAGAATTTCCCTTGATCACAGGAAGGATGATGCATGTGGCTGAAGAGCGTATTTAAGACGACCCTCATCCTCTCCTCCTCACAGCACTCCTGTCAACAAGCCTTTTATCACTCCTGGTGATCTCTGTGGCTGCACTACCATCCTCACCACGCTTCATCTTGACCAAAGAGGAAACCAACAATGTCTGGCATCATGAAGATGTTTGTGCTCCTGGCCGTGATGGTCTGCATCTCTAAAGCTCAACGTAAGTTTTTATTCTTGACCAACATGTGAGACTTATTTACAGCGTGTGATTTCTTGTGGAATTTGCACAAAGGATTAATCTTTATTTTTTTCTGTCTTCATTTGCAGGTGTTGAATTGGGGCAGTGTCTGTGTACAAACGTCAGGAACATCACCGACGTGAAGTCTCAAATAAAGGACATCCAGATCTACCCAATAACCAACTTCTGTAACAAAGTGGAGATTGTGTAAGTTATGCATTTTTTTTTCTATTTTGTGTAATTGTGAGATCCTATTTGGACTGGTTAGAAAGAATTTCTCCACGTGGGTTCAATAAAGTTCTCTCTTATTTTATTCGCATATTCGACTGAAATAGAGTCACTGCAGCTCAAGTAGAACACTTATCAGGAATTAAAATGACATGTATTTAATCAATATAACACTGTAAACACTGATAAACCTTTTTAAGACAGTTCAGAATATTATTGTATACATGGCTCATTTATGTGGATTTGTTAATCTGTTGTGTTTTTGGGTTAAATCCCTTTAACTCATCTTATCTCTTTTATCCATTTCAACAGTGTCACCGATAACGCCGGCCGTCGCTTTTGCCTGAACCCCAATTTGAAAGCTGTGAGAAAACTTGTGACCAACATCATGTGAGTATAATTTATATGAAGCTGAGCCTCATCTTCAGTACAATGACAATCCTATGTCGTTGTAATGTGTCTAACGAATGCTCTTTTTGTTTTATTGTCATTTTTAGTAAGAAACAGAAACTTGCTACAGCCAAACCCACTGAGGTCACTGCCAGCACGAGCAGCAGCAGCAGCAGCAGCAGCACAGCTCGTCTCTGACTCGACTCTCAACTCTCTGGAGGACCGATAGACCCACATGATCTGTGACGCCTCAGCAAAAGCACCTCCAACAAATGTAGATTTAAAATGATTTAAGCTTTTCGTCTATTTATCTTCTATTTAAACTCATGTGTAGTTACGTTCTATTGTATTCTGATTTTATTCTGCTACGTTGTTGTAAATAGATTTATGTATTGTGTGTTTTTCTGCATTTCTGGGAGCTTAATTTTTTTAATAAAAAAAGAAAAATCATGAAAGCATTGAGTACTTGTTTTCTGTCCTTAGCCTGATACTGTTTGCGTCCCATATCAACAGTGCTACCTTGTGGAGCAGGGGTGCTAATGCAAGAAATAATGTGCCACCTTACTTATCCAGTGGCGTCATGCATTCTTACATTACTGAGCGTTAAGTAACAGAAAGAGGTGCACTGTAGGGCGCCGTCGAGACATAACTGAAACCAAAGCTGCACGCATGCTCTGCATTACAGGGTCAATAACCACGAGCACCAAGTGTTCAAACTCAACTCTGACGGGGGTGGTGGCTCAGCTGTGGTGAGTCCCATAGGCTGTTGTCCTCTACGCCCATCCCACACGCAGGGACACACACTCATACACACACACGCCTTCTGTACTTAATAAAAATATAATTCAGTCCCTGACCTTTAATCACAACCTTGATGATCACAACTGAACTCAAATGGCAAACTCCCACTGAAACTGCAGCTTATTCTAACCTCAAACCAAAGTCTCTAAATATTCCTTTGAAGCAGTGAAAACCAGTCAAAACGTATACGCACAACGTATAAGTGACCTGATTGTGGTTTAACACTCACAAGAAAGCAACAGAGGCCACAAGATACAGAGCACACAGGCATCCATTCTCTACAGCCCCAGTCTTCACCTTTACCTCGTCACACCCAACCCTTCAATAATAACTAAACAACTAAATGTAGGCCTTATAAAAGATGTTGGGTTGTTTTTATCCTGGGTAAATATTCAACTGTCTACATGCTGGGTTTATTTAATCCAATACAATGGGCATAGAAACAAGAACATGGTAGAAAATACCAGATAAAGACAATTAAGTAAAGCGTAAAAAAATAATAAAATGTTCAAAATGCTAGGTAAAAACAATAAAAGGCAAACAAATACTGGGTAAAAACAACAAGATATAATGTAAAAATTATAAAATGCTTGAAAATGATGAGTAAAAACAACAAAATATAAGGTAAAAACAATAACTTATGGAGTAAAAACAAAAAATTTTGGGTAAAAGCCATAAAAAGCAAGCAAATGTGCAGTAAAAACAACAAAATGTTACTTAAAAACAGTAAAATGTTTGGTGAAAATAATATAATTCCTGCCAATACTGGGTAAAAAAAAACAAAAAGTTGGATACAAATAATAAAATGCTTGAAAATACTGTGTGGAAATAACAAAATGCTGCGTAAAAACCATAAAATTTGGGGTAAAAACAACCAATCTTGCTGGATTAAAATTACCCATCATGTAGTTAGTCTAATATTTACCCAGAAGACTTTAAACGCAATCTGAGAATTCAAAGATTAAAAATCAGATGCATGTTGTTGGCTTTGGTGTGTATCTAAAATTACAATGGTACCTCACAGTATTTACAGTCTGGTCATGCTGCACCACACTAATTGCCAAACATTGTGCAGGGCTTAAAGTTTCACACGGTCACTTCCACTGCTCGGTTGCCGGAGAGGTGCGTTCACGGGTTCTGTGTGCGTCCGTGTCTGCGCACTGTTTGCTCTTTGGATGTCCAAAAGTCATGGATGAACTCACCGGGGGGCAAACACACAGCACTGATGCGTCCCGTGCTCCAAGTCTGCGCGACACTGGCAAAGGAATCACTGCAGCTGTGGAATAATTGAAACGGATTAGAGAGAAAACAGTGACAGGTGAGTGCTAAATATTACGCATGACGAGCTATTGTCTCTTATAAAAACGCTGCAGACCACTATTATTTTTATAGCACAGGTTAAATATTGTAATACTGTGGGTCGTATCCATTCAAAACGATCTAAATAGGCCACTCGCTTTACACAGATATAAAAAATATAACAGCGTTAGATGTGTTTTTTATTATTCATATAACTACTTTGCAGCTTTTAGATGTTGTTGCCACACGTCAATGGCGTGACTTGGATTCCCTGTGTTTTTTGCAAGTCATTGTATCTGGCTTCCCACGGTGCTGACGTGAACAACAGACAGTCAGCTGTCTGGAAATGGGAGACTATAAAACGCCACCGACCTGCAGATCTGCAAAACCTGAATCTCGATAGATTATTCTGCAGATCACACACAGTCCTGTGCCCATTTACCCAAGGAAGGAAAGGATCACAGGGGAAAGTGAAGCCAGACAGGGCTGATAAGAAGCACTGATAACAACTTTACCTCAACACATGGGGACGAATGAGGATTTTGTATTTCATGCAATAAGGAACTAAGTGCAAAACAGGATCCTTTCTGTCAAAAACTAAAAGACAGTAGAAGTTTCAGTTCCCTGTGAAAAAGCCTGATCCTGCCTTAATATGTTGTTTTGCTCTGGCCAGTATGTGCAAGTGACTCTGACATAAACTGGTATTAATGACACAGCTGTAACCAGACTCTCTAGTTCTATTTGGAGCAAGTCAGAAACAGGACATCATGCACTGTGCACAGTCAGTGTAAGTCTGATATGTTTATTTTCTGGTTTAATCGTGATTAGGTTAATAACAAAAAAACAAACCCTGCATACATTTGTTAGCCTCACTTCTTATGCAATGCTGTGAGTTGTTGCGCTACATGATTTCTTTCTAAGGAACAGGACTCTCTGTCAGCCTAATGATCATGTAACACTGTATGACGTCATGTGATGAAGCTTTCAGGTCTCAGTCTAACTTAAAGCCGGGTGCAGGGTGAACATCCACGCTATCCGCCCCCACACTCTCCTCTGAGCTCACATCAAAATGGCTTCAAGACAAGGAGAGATTCCAGGTACTGCAAAAATTTTGATTTGTCAAATCAAGAGATATCCTTGGATGTAAGTGATAGTTGTTACCAGGCAACAGAAACAGTTTCCTGATACAAAATGTCTTCTTTATTTCCATTCTTTAGCACTTGAGTCAGGAACATCCTCTGGCCTGTTTGGCGCCTTATCATCTCCCATTGGAATGACCAGACGCAATTTTAGCTATGACGAGCACATGGATGCCCCCATGCATTCCCCACCTCCAGACCTGACTGTCAGCATATTATGGAAAGACCCTGTCATCCCACAGCATAAGTTCAGGAACACTCCAGAGGTGCTTCCTTGTTTGCTCTGACTTAATAATCCACATTGTTTTGTCTACGCACGTTTGACTTGCTCATATTCTTTTACGTAAGTAGCTTGTAAGTAATATATAAATTATTTTAATAGGAAGGTGGGAGTAGTGGGAAATTATTGGCTTTCGAGGCTGCACCACCGCCCAAGTCACCGGTGCCTGTCGTGAAAGCCAAAGCCACCTCTTTGATGAACACACTTATGATCAGTAAGTCAGCAAAACCAGCTCAGTATCTTTATTCAAAAATGTTCATTTAAATTTTGATGAATATTACACCCACAGAATTATGCACCCATTATTGATCAAATGGCTGCTCCTCCAGATATCAGATAAATAATTCCAAGAAGATCAGCAATGCTATAATCGTGTACAATACATTAAAACGTCCTGATTGTCTACACTTTTTTACTCAGAGCAAACCCAGGAGAACCTCCAGAGATTTGAGCACCAGGCAGGACTGACAGATGCTGGGTACTCTCCCCACAAGGGCCTTTCTACCGAGGAGACCCGCTTCCACAGACTTGGAGATGGCACACTGCCAGTGAGTATGACCATATGTGGGGCACACACCTCACCAAGGAGCAGGGGAATGTTTTGTCCTTCACCACAAATAATGAATAACTGAAAACCTAACAGGTGTGTTAGTGGGCTACACACTCATGACTGGCTTACTGCTGGTTTATTACAAAGTTTAGGCCTACATAAAAGGTCTGATCAGGGAGATTTCACTTGGAAATGTCACATTTTAACTTGCAATCTTTCAAAAATGTATTTCCAATTTTATAATGCAGGGTACAAACAGTTACTTAAGACTGGTGTTTTGTCGTCAAAATTGACCTTGCACAAGTTTAAAAAAACAACAACAAAGAAACATGTATTAAATGTTAACAAATTTGGTGTTTATATTATATGTGGTCAGAAAGTCCCAGAGGAGGATGGTGCACATTCACAGAGTAGCTGTTAGTTTGTGGATGTATGTTTATGGTCAAAGGTTGTGTTTTCTGAATAGATCTGTCCAGTTTACTTTTCCACATTCACCCACCCCTATGCTCATGTTTTGCCTGGTATCACCTGACCTGAACACAGATAGTGAGGACTAAGTTCATATCAAAGGACTGTCTGTCTGTCTCATGTCTGCCTAACCACTGTCACTAAGTCATGTTGTGAGAAATTATATCATAACTTCATAATTTGTCGCAGTGAAAGCAAGATAAATATGGAACAACATCTTGGTAAACAAATTATGTAATGGGCTTCGGTTCTATTGGTACTGTTGCCAGGCAACACCCTACATGAACCGAGCCCCCTTATTTTTCGAAACGGACCAATCAGCGCGCTCTTTACATAAGAAGGCCCGCTGCGGTGTGTTTAGACGGAACCTTCGGTGTTTTCGAGAAATAATCGTCGCTTAAACCGCTAATTATGGACAAAATGAAGGCATCTGTCGAGCAGAGACGTCAAAGAAAACTTATCATAAAAAGGTGCGTGAAGATGTTATTGTTTTTAAGTATGGGCGTTTGTGCATTGCAGGCCGAAGGAAGGCCGTTAGCAGCCCTGTGAGCTAGCTCAGCTCAGCTGGCTTTCAAGCTAGCTCTAGTAAACAAACCGATCATTCGTAACGTTAACTTCCAAGTTATCAGCACGTGTCAGTTCTAGATAAACTTCTGCGAAGCTCGTGACGAATCAGAACTAAAGAGATGGCAGTTAACCGGCTACATAACGTAAACTTAGTGTGTAGTTTAATGGGTTCGTAGTTAGAGTAGTTAGCCGTTACGTGGCTGGTCAGCTAACTGTCAGCTAGCTACCATTTAACGGTCAAGTTGCCTAACGGGAATGAAAACTTCAGGAAAAAAGAAATTCACCAGACACCGTGACTGTGAGGGGCTGTGGGACGCGTTGCACTGTATTGGCAAGCGTTATGTCCCCATCTGACCTTAGTCTTAAACTGTGTCCCTTGTTGTCATGCAGTTTCATGATAACGCTTATAAACTGACTCTAGCCTTAGATCTAATTTGCTCTTTGAAAAGTCTGTTTTGCACAAGCTTCGTTTGCCCGACATGCTGTCATTAACGGTGTGTGTTGATATACATAGTTTGCAAACGCGTGGGGGTCAAATGCACTACATTGGGATAGCATGGCACATTTTAATACTATGATTTTGTCTCCGTTTTACGTGTACGACTTATTATGAATGATAAAGAAATGACTGATGGTGGAAAAATGTTGTCGAATCCCCCTCTGGCTCAGGTCCAGGAGGGTGGGAGCTCTGGTGAAATTTAATGGGATACTGACCTTAATAATAGACAAGGGATTTAAGGCCCAAAGACACTGTCATTCATTTACAAATCGACCACTGGTCTGAGCAGAAAGCAGAATGTCATGTGCAACATCAATACGAGTTTGGATGGACGTTTAACACATTGATGGGAATGTACCTTTGCTGAATGGACACTGAACATTGAGAAACTTTTTCCAGGGATCATTGCTGAAATATGTCTGAATGTAAGGGGAAGTATATTTCATTGAGCGTGCTGTTTGCAAATACCAGTTTTTGCATATTTACTCCATTTAGTAAATGTGAAGATTTAGATTGAAGTGGAGTGGTGCTAGATCAAGGACAGAATGAACTTGAACTTGTTTTTCAGCTGTCGCCCCAGAGCACCAATTTACTGAATCTGTTTAAATGAGTTGTCCTGTGGATGCTTTGTTCTTCTACAATGTTTGACAATTATATGGAGCATACTTTTGTAATGGAGCGTGTCAGCTTGCCTCACCCATTTCTGTTTCTGTTTCCACCCACGTATCACAGACACACATGATAGGCTCTGGGGATGTGTGACGCACTTTGTTATTGTTTTTGATCTCCAGGTTTAGTAAAACACCATTGACCTCTTGGATTGTGTATTCAATGGTATTTGCGCACTAAATAAGGTTGGTGCAGTGTCTTTGACACAGCAGTATATCCATCACAAACTCTCTCTGAGTCCAACATGGACACATGGAAAGAAGGGTTACAGTTTGGTGGCTTGTGCAGGGCACATATGTTAAAAACAAAAGCGGTTTTTGAATCATTTTATAATTTACAGTGTGACCTTGGATTATTGGTGGGAATTCCTTCATTTCAATTTTTGTTTTTTGTTTTTTGTTTTTTTGTTGTTTCATTGCTTGTTTTTTTTTTTCTGTCTTTCAGAAGTTGAGAATGCCAAGCGGGGACTTCAAGGAGGACAGGCTTACAACATCAGCACAATCTACCCCAAGTGGTACCCCCTCTGTCACCCCTGCTGTTACCCCCAGTGTCACCCCCTGTGTCAGTCCCCATACATCACCGGCTGTTAGCCGCAGGTAGGCATTGTACTGCTGGAATTTTTTTAAGCTCATATTGTCATTTCATCAAAATATTCACCCTATCTTGCTGTGATTGCTTCTCTGTTCATGTCTTGCTTTTGCTTGGTGATAATACAGGAACTGGTTCCAGCTGAGTCCTGCACCTTTCCCTGCCACCCCAGAACTCGACAGCCCCAACCTCAACACAGACATGGGAGGAACCGAGGGAGGAGGAGGAGGAGAGAGATGGAGCTTCTTTGGAACTCGGTCTGTGGTGCAGAAGTCCCCCACAGATCCAGGCTCTGAAACAGGCACAGGTAAACAATTTATACCCAGTCCGGCATGTGGATCCTTTTGCGTATTGTATTTTGTTTTTGCATTGTTGCTGTATAGTCGATGGAATAAATTCTCATTAGCGGTGAGATTGAATTCCAAAACTGAGGCAGAGCCTGTGTGTTGTTTATCCTTGTCTGAATCCAGTCATGCTGGTTCCACTGCCGCAGACTAACCCTGTTCACAGTTAGTTTTTGATATCAGTGGGTATTTTCCATTGGCAGGGTGGAGCTGTGTTGAAACTATGATGTGCTATCCAGTTGGTAATGGTGCCAATTGTTTTTTAAAACCAAGATGAAGCCTTCTTATCACTGCTATTAATAGACAGGTGTTCTGTTATTGCAACACAAGGACTCATGTCAAAACCAACAGTTTTCAACTCTGAGATAGAGTATGGTGTCTCTAACTAGACTGTGCATCACTGTAGCTAGACCATGTATTTGATCAGTGGTGACAGCAAAAACAAGATCTCAAGGTGATTTTAAAGCTTCTCTTTTGAAATAATAGGACTGTAGCTGCTCCCTATGACTCCTAGATTTAGGAAATTAATGATAAAACCTTCCACACTCCTCTCTCCTGCAGGCTTCTCACTGCAGTCCTACTTTGGTCTGCACAAGTCTTCTACCATGGATAGCACCAACACCCAGATCAACCTCAAGGTGGAGGACCCTGCCAACTTCATGCCCCCCAAGATCGACATCTCAGGCATTGAAGCCAAGCGAGTATCCCCACGGCCACACAAACTTAAACCTCGGGACATGAACGTTTTAACACCTTCAGGTTTCTGAAGTCAGGCCAGCTGTGTCGTTTCTCCTCTGTAACCAGATCTTCCTTCAGTAGTTCCTTGTGCATTCCTCTGTTCTCTCTGCAAACCCCCAGAAGCTTAGAGGAATGAGGACCGCCTACAGTATTAGCTCAGTACCAGAGATCACAGAGACCTATCTGGATCAACTGAAGTCCAAACCTTCCCGTCGCATCCAAGTCACCGGTCCAAATAAAACAAAAACCAAATGAAGTAACTTGATTTGCCAACCCTAAAGATGGTACTGCTTCATGTTATTGTTGTCCTGTCTAATATTGATGCATTCGGCGTGCATTGCCTTGATGTCCTCGTTCCATTGTCAGTGATGGCGTGAGATCGAAGTTGAAATACCTCGTCAGCCATTTGCCTCCAATACTGAAGCTGACCAGCTATTTCAATTCATGCTTCTCAGCTGCCTTCCTTGTTTGTATTATATTTTTTATTTTGAATAAGCTCACAGATTTATAGTTATGTAGTGCTTTTCTCTGCCAGCATGCAGAGTATAGTGTGACTGGTATTGTGCCTAAACTTAGAGTGTGTTTGCTTTTGGCATCCTCGCAATCTGAAGTTTGGCTTTTTTTTATTATGTGAAAGAGCATCGTCTTATTTTACTTTGAGAGTATGACTGCCGAAGTGATTTTCTTTAATATTTCATCTCAAGTTTTTTTCACAATGTCCTGCTTTAAATTAACATTGTTTATTCTGACTGCGAAGTAGAACAGTTTGTTAGGTTCATCACATTTTTATATAGGACCACGAGTTTTCAACAAGGTCTAAAAATACAAAAGTGGTTGGATTCAGTTTTTTGTGTTGAAGAATCCCTGCTGTTTTCTTTGAAACAAGTTGATGAATTCCAGTAAGTAATTGCACAAGGGAGATTGTCTTCCACTTACTTCTGTAAATAAATCTGATTGTAACAAGCAAAACTGGTTTGTGGTTTCTCTTTTTATTTTTTAAGGACGCATTGAAGAGAATGGAGTTGTTTAAGATGACAATCTACAGCTCTACAGCAGCAAAAGCTGAGAGATTGTCAACATATGGGGGGAAAAAAGGTGGAAAATTATAATTTCTAATTATTTAAAAAAAAAAAAAAAAAAATAACAATGTAAATCCACATGCATTTGGTTATACACGTTGTTGTCTTTAGCCTGTACATCAGTTTTGTGAATAAGATACATGAATAAAAATATTACTGAGAGGAATGGTGCTCAGTAGTGATGCGTCTGGCAGCACCGATGCGTCGGCGCATGTGTCGAGCTCACAGAGCGAAACCCCGTGTCAGTGTGCGTATCGCGTTAAGAAAGTCACGTGATGATACAGCTGCTGTTTAGCCTGTATTGCCAAACTGTTTATACGGAAGCGCGTCGGTCAGCGGGATTCTTCCTGAACCTCAGTGTCTATAAATAAAATCCTCCTTGCCTCAAAGACAAGTACATAAGTATCCTCAAACAGTTATGCCATTATGCTGAAAGTATAACGAATTGTCATGAGCAGGAATATTATTGCTTTCAGGTAAATTTGCATAAATAAACAAACACAAGCACGTGGACCTCTGTAGCAGTCTGTTTCCTCTTGGTGTATACATGACCCCATAATAGACATTTCAGTCATTGTTTGGTATGGACACGTCTATACACAATTCAATGCCGTGGCTAGGTCATTTAATCAGCTTGTCAGCTGAATCTGTCAGTTAGACTGCCTGTAATGATTGTTAAGATCCAACAGGTGTCAGTATTGAGCAACACAGACACGTATCGATACAGTTTGGGTAATGTGTCGCAACGCTTCATGAGGCCTCATCTACCCATCTCTAGCGCTCAGACTAATAAACACTCAAATTGGGGATGTGGGCAATTATTCTGAGAATAGGACAATATAAAAGAAGATAGTTTTCATATGTATTCACTGAAAACAATATCAATATATTTATAAATGTAACTTAATGCAGCATTCATATTTTTCATTCAAATAATATTGAAATATAAAGGTGGAATGAATGTATATACATTCACACTCACACAACCACACACAAACAAAAAGCTATAAATACGTTGCACTACAAACATCTGCACATGTGGAACTTTGTATAGTGTTAATCTTGTGTAATTTCTGTACAGCATTATTGTTATTATCATTATTATTATTATTTCTGCACTAAAAGTTACACGTGCTCTATTTATTTATATCCTGTATTCTGATTTTACCTCCCACGTGTGAACAGCAGATGGCACTATAGGTTCACCATGAGATCACAAGATTGATGGAAGTTTCCTCCTCATAAATTTGACATTTGAAAGTACTTTTTTTTTTTTTTTTACTGTGAAACATGTTTTTCTCCACACAGGCATAAAAAGCAGCAGAAAGAGCTTATTTACCTCTCTGGCAACTAGTCTATCAGGTTATCTGCTGAGCACACACTGATTTAATTAACCTTCTCCCGTCGTCACAGAGACTGATTTTTATTGCAGCAATCACACCATTAACAATAACACACAATAACTGAGTATTATGCTCTGTCACCACATCCAGCATTCCTGTCATCAGAGAAGAAGCTGGAAAAGACAAACAGCAGAGTCCCTCCTGTGGAAGCTCTGAGATGAACTGGGCGGGGTTTACAGCCATGTTAAAGCTCTCAGCAGATACCATCTGATGCCCGTTTATTGTGTGTGAGAGAGACAACAGCAGTTTGCCTCTGTGTCTTGCATGTGGCAGATTAATTACAGGGCGTGTCTGTGCTATTTGCTTACTCAAGCACATTGGGACCTGAAACTTATTCATTGCCGCTGTTGACTTGATTAGTACAAATTATCAATGTATCTTCCATTGTTGGGTTGGGTGCAGTTAAAACAGTCCGAGAGTTGAACTTTCTCGAGGCCATACTCTGCATAATTACAGGCCCTCAGGTGTCCACATTTCATTTTCAGGTGGTGCTACAAGAGCAAAGTTGAACATCAAACAAGGCAGACAAGTACGAACAGAGAGCTGGAGGTGGACAGTCCTTAGTGGTAAATAAGGCAGTGGACAGACAGACACCAGATGAAAGGCAGAGAGAGGACAGGGTGAGGACAGTGCAGGAGTTTGCTGCAAGAGTTTTGGTAAAACTACAAACACAGATGGAGATGTTCAGTCTTGGGTCACATTTTTTTGTCTGAGGCATGCAACACCACACATAAACAGCTGGGTAGAAATTACTGTGTCAGTAACACACACACACACACACACACACAGCAGGAAGAGTGGGTGGGGGAGAGTCTGTGAGGGAGAGACGCAGGAAAATGGGGAAACAGAGAGCAAAGGGTGGAGTGCCCCGGCAGTCATGACATAATACAGATGGCTCTCTCTCTGGATCCGACATGACGTGGTTGAGTATCCCCCCTCCCCCCCAGCCTCTGTCCTGATCCCACAAAAAAAATCATACAGCTTACTCACAGATGTGCGATGGCCAGCACCACCCTGCCAGAGCGACCACGCACCAAAACAAACACCAAGTTTACGTCCACGATCCGACACGACTCACTCACTTACTCATGTGTGTTTTGAAAGACCAGTCGGGACAAAATTCCTTCCATGACAACCTCAAAATAGTGACTTATTTCCTTACATCCCCTGTGACACAACTTGTCAGTCTAGTCACGCTACCATAGTGTGGTAAAAAAAATAAATCAATTAAAAATAGGACTTGGGTACTAGTTTACAAGAAATATTTTGAACTAGCTCAACGGATTCGGGTTTGCTGGTAATATCATGACTGGCAAAACGCTGATAGAGTCAAAATGTGTATAAAGGTCAGCTTTGGGGAAGATTGTGTAAACTTTTATCTAATTCTTGAAGGCTTGATAAAAAGCTCTAATGTCAGGGCAACTTCAGGAATATGCCGTGAATCTCTCTCACCAGCTCGTTATTACAAATCTGAAATTAGGGAGATTTTGTAGATAACACTCAGTACATCATGCTGCTAATATCCCACCTACACAGAAGCACCAACGCATATGTCTCTGTGCAGGATTACACTGAGACTTCCTTGTGGTACACTATAGAAAGTGATAAGATAATAATATCTACAAGACACAGACAAGACTTTATTACTGGAAGTACACTTCATTTATAGCTTTTAGTATCACTGATCCATGTGGCCACTAATGACTCATGTGCTGTTTTTCAGGAGTAATGCAGTTATTCACACAGCTGGTGACAAAATTTAACAGGGGATTTGAAGGGGGTCACTCCTGACGTTTGTTGGGCGGGTCGTCTGTGCCGCGTGCTACGTCACCAGAACCACATCTGGGGCTGATTCACAGCAAGCTGGCCCAGATGTGAACCCAGCAAAGCTCACAGCAGCAAGTAAGATAAGGCGGCGGCGGGGGGTGGGAGGCCAAAGGGACCTGAGCAAAGCTGTCTTCAGGTGTCCCGTGAAAAGTAAACATCAATCACTACCTGGGGGTCGAGTTACAGTCTTGCGGCTATTAACACAGATGGAGTTTAAACACAAATCAAAGTGCTGCGCTTCAGTTACATAATAACAAACTTCTGTATCTCATAAATCGTTGAAGACGTGAGCTCTTACAGCATTTCCATGTCCCCAAAGAGCCCCTGCAGAATATGGGAGGCAAGTGAGCAGTACATAAAACTATTTGGTTGTTTCCTCAAGTATGGGGTAAAGTTATAGAGTTGATATAAAACAGTGAAGTGAAGCAAATGTTAGTTTCTGTTTCCAGTCAAAACTGCCAACTTTAAAAAGAAACACACGGCTGTCCACTGAAAAATATATGGAGGCCACTACTGTTTTCTAAGGTAAGAGTGAGATACTTTGAGGTCTTGTGTCAGAAAACTACAGATAATTAAAGTAGATACAGTGGCCCTACCTGTTTCATATAGACCAGTTTCAGGCCGTTGGTCTCTGTGCTGCATTCTCCTGCCATCCCCCACTGGGAGCGACTGCTGGGCCCTCCTGTACTGGCCTCCGGGCCCTAACACGAAGCAGATGTGGAAAAGGAGAATCCCATACAATAACGTCTTAACAGTCAGCTGGAGGTGCTCAATATACTAGAGCCACATCCGGTTTGATGAACATTCATTTGAAAGCCACACACACCCAGAGAGCTGCTGATGACTTAAAGACACAGAAAATACATTTTCAAAACTACAAGTGTGTGAGATGATTCATTTTTTTGCATGTGTTACCATAAGAGATGAGTTAAATACACATGAGATGCAGTTGACCAAAGTACATTATATTTTATAACCGGCTGCAGTGTTTCTTTATGAATACTGGACCAAAGATTATTTTGTCTCCATCTCCTTTTATCTCCACGCCCTGGCTACTGACTAATTTTTTTTTTACCATCATGTAGATATCCTCATTGCTACTGTTTACATGAACTTTGAATTAAATCCACAGTCCACCACCGCTGCTGCCACCATGTTGTATTCAACCTGGAATAATTGAATGATTAATTGTTTTTTATGTCCTTGTGGGCTGATGTTTATCTGCGTGCAGTCTAATTAATATCTCAGACGTCATCACTGCCATGATTTAATTACCTGCATTCTATTACAATGATCAATTGACAATTTGAGGAGATGAATCACTAGTGAAGTATTAATAAACTGCCTTTCACAACTATGAAGTGAAAGCTTTAAAAAGTAAAGGCGAAGGTGATTTAAAATGCACAAACTCACTAAAATTCCTTAATAAGCTGTGTGTGTGTGTGTGTGTGTGTCATGATTCCATGTGTTTTAGTTGGTTATGGTAATGATTTCTTGTACTTAGTTTTGTATTTACTCTTGTTTCTTTTTGTGGTTTCAATGGTTGTTTTGGTCTTTGTCTCTTTCAATGTGTCTCATGTCCTGTTAAAGAGTTCATGTTTATTACCTCCGCCAAGGAGGTTATGTTTTTGCCGGGGTTTGTCTGTTTGTTTGTTTGTCTGTTGGTTTCCAAAATAACTCTAAAAGTTACAGACAGATTTTGATGAAATTTTCAGGGATTGTCCAGATGGTGATAAGGAACAAATGATTAGATTTTGGAAGTGATCCGGATCACCGTCTGGATCCAGGAATTTTTTGAAGGATTCTTTAACATTGGGAGATAGGACCATAAGCAACATTTATACATATGACTCCACCAAAAATGGTCAAGACACTTTGAAAAAAAATACAAGTTTCTAACATGGTCTATAATATATCAAAGATTGATCCGGATAAAGGAATAATTTCAGATAATATGATCCAGAATATGAAAAATTCGATCTTTGAAACTTGCATCATAAAAAAAACAAATGAAGCTAGAAACATGCAACAGACATCTTTAAACAGGAACTA
>OOFC01009627.1:11136-37758 GCA_900323345.1 Pseudochromis fuscus
GGGCACAGGATCTCTTCATCCTGCCCAAAAGTTAATCCTTTGTTCCTCAGGGAAAACAAACAAAAAAAATCTTCAAGATCTGTTGAGGAGTTTTCTTTATAATGTTGCTAACTGCACTGTACATCTCTACTTGACGTCCTAACAAACTGGGAGACTTTATGGAACTCAGCCATCATTAATAATAATAATTTCACCCGTTTTTATTTCTGCTATGACGAGTCAAAATGTCCTGTAAAAAGGTCAAAGGCATGACTTACACAAGCAATGGAAACAGAGGCAGTCATTAATGTTTAGTTACACCTGCGCTTTACTGGCTGTGACCAGACAAAACATCTGCCAGGAACAAGGTATGGTGAGTTCAGTGACTCATGTAAGTCCCAGCATAGATCCACCCAACATCAGACAGAGCAGAGGTGTAATCAGCCTGAATAAATGAGAAACACCTGTGTGGGAGTGCAGATCCTTTCAGTTGTGCCATGACTACAGATCCAAACAAGTGCAACACAAGTTAAAATGCATACACTGTAATTAGATTGTCACTAAAGTGGTAACATGACTATTAAAAAAAGAACAGTGTCAGGAAAAAGTACTGCAGTCTCATTATTGACATTGGCAAACAGCACAAACACTAGAGATCTTCTTCCCAAGCAGGTAGATCCTTTGTTTGGCAACAGATAAACCTGGTTGGAGGTTTGTTTGGAAGGTCTCTGGAAAAGAGACTTAGCTGTCCATCCCTGGACGTCGTCCTTCCTGCTGTTTATTGTCAAAGACTGAAGCAGAACACACAACAGGTGGTTCCCAGATCTGGATACACAGTGAGACCAAAAAGACTAATCAGTGCACAGTCTCTACTGCTGGATGAAACTAAATGGCCAATCATAAACATAATGGACGTGACAGTTGAATATATCCATAGTATAGTGCAGATTCAGTTGATTAATAGGAGATAATTTATCAGGTAGGTTCTGTTGATTCTCATGCCAATATTTAATATAAAGTAATTCACAGAGTCAACTTCAAACACAGCTCCACTTGAATTCATCCTTGTAAATAAAAAACAGATAAAACCACAGAGACAGTGCAAACCTTCAGCACGAATACTCCGGCTGTACTGATACTATAATAGACTGAACCTTGTTGTGGTGAAACAGCAGCACTATCTTGTTAAAACATTCGCTCATTACAACAGATTTTTTTCAGGACTCCATCCTCTGATCTTGCACATAATGTAATCACTTGATCATTTCTTGGGTAATACCACAGACTGTATATAAAGATGGACGAAGGAACTGGGCCTCAAAAATGAAGCAGATGTGGATTTAAAAAAAAAAAAAAGTAATACTCCCCCAAAAAATCCTAATTAAGTATTTAGATATTAGGTGATAAAAAGACCATGCCTTAGGGGTGTGGTTAGTTTGATGGGGTTAGTCCCGCCTCCTCACTCCTCACTTTACATCCAAATATGGTCACTTCTGGCTCCAAACAACCAACATGGCGATGTTCACATGCAAAACTCCCGATGTCAAAATGCGAGTCCACAAACCAATGGGGGATGTCATGTGAGCTTTATACAGCCTATGGATAATACCCTATCTGCTAAAAAAACAACACTGAGACGTGTTCTGTAATTTTTTGTAGTATTCTGATGGACAGACGACAAAAAAAAAAATCTGGTGAAAGCAAACCGTCCTTGGTGGACATAATAAGATTAATCAGAAATTTTAGCTGTGCTATTCATAGTGCTAGACACAAACGGTGCAGTACACAACACTTACTGTAATCAAGCGCCACTGCTTTTGAAACGTCCTTTAAAGAACAGAATTATAAACTTGGTAGATCACTTTTAATAATACTCAGTGAAACAGCAAGCGTACTTAAGGGCTTCTTTTCTTTCCAAATAACTGCACTCTCTCCTTTAATGGAGAAAGAGGTGCAGATGAGTAAGTACTTGCTTGAATAAATGAATGAATAATGCACAAGTTAAAAGGCACACAGACAAATACGCAGCATATGTGCTCATGCAGACCAGGATACGAGTCTCAGGATCGGCTCAGTGTGCGGCTCTGTGTGTGTGCATATGTGCGTGTTAATATTATATGACTAACTAGTGACATTAAATTTAATAAGGAATTTACATTTCAAATAGAGGCCATGTCTTCAGTAAAATGTGTTGATCCACAAACCACTATTTCCTCTGTAAGTGTTAAACATGTAAGTGTGTATATATAAACCTCGGTGCAGACTTCCACTGAATGGAACAGTAAAAAATCTTCAGGCGCTCTGCCTAATTGGTCCCTCTATGATATTTTTTTACAGATCCCTTGAAGATTTGTCGAGATTAATATTTTATGAGCAAGATTTTGCAGACTCTGGCCAACTTTTGGAAATTAATGAGCTGAGATGAGGATGCACAAGATCCCCTGCCAGTACTCACCGCTAATGCAGTATGTTTCACAAGTATGACCTGTGTATAATGTGTGTATATACCATGGGTGCATGAGTGTGACCTCACTGTGTGTGTGTGTGTGTGTGTGTGTGTGTGTGACTATTTTCATCACTTTTCATGTTTTTTCCCAGCGGTCTTTAAATAAACTTCACTCAGATGTTCTCGTTGCTGCACTTTGCACAGGAAGAAAAAGATTTAAACTCAGATAGTTTTAGAAGATCAATGAAAGGCAAGTTCATGCTCCCCTGGTGACAGAAATCGGGGATTAATATTATGTATGCACAGCATGTCCTCTCTCAAAACTCCTGTGGTGGAAAAGACCAGCCTCACTGAGTTGGAGAGGGAACCACGCAGCTGTATGGAGGCGCTAAACAGTTTAATCTTTACACAGAGAATCACTCAAATCATTAAACATTAAAACAGATTAGGAGTAAGATTTGTCTTTTATTAGTTTTTAGGGTGTTAAAGGTAGAGTCTTTATTATATTAAAACTTTAACATGGCTTGATTTCGGTTGGTATGAGGTTGTGTAAAGTGTGTATGGCAGGATTTTACCCAGCCTTAAAATAAAACCCCAGCCAACACAGACAAATGTCTTCTATTATTACCATTACATTCAGGCTCCATGGTGAGTCATTGTACCTCAAAGCAGGGCAGCGTTCTAGTACTTTTCAACACTTTACTGTGATCAATAGCAGTTTACAATTTAAGGGCGTTATTATGTTTTTCTGTAAAGATTTTCTGCACACGCTTAATAATAATAGGACACCCATTGTTGCAGGTTATTCACCATCTTTATGGCCACTTCAGGCTCCAATGATCAATGATGTGAGGATCTGAAGGTGAAGGTGTGCCTGTCAGCACATGTGGCTATTGTCACACACGTGGTGAGCTCAACTCAGAGCACTTCTGCTAACAATAAAGCCATTCAGAGCTACTTCTAAAATTACCAACATCATGAGGCAATTATCAATTTCCTGATGACCTCAGATGAAACATGCGTCATTCAGAGAGGGCTTCTGACCAATGAAGAGCAAAAAAACAAACCACTTAGTTTTAATTACATTCTGTGATGGTTTCTTAACAATCCGAGGCTTTTTCTGACAAACATTAAGACTGTTTTATGCAGATTGAGATCAACAACTGGCATTTAAAATACCCTCAAGAAGACTGCTGTGAAATTTAAATACAAGCCCGATATTGTTTGTGATGAGAACAGAATTTAGCAACAGTTTAAAGCAGTTTTGCAAGTAATGAATGGTGACCATGTAGAAACAGAAGAAGTAACTAGGTTTCAAAAATAAGGTCAGCAATTGCAGTGGTGAGTACAGCTTATCATAATTAATAAAATCTCAATTTCTGCAGTTACAGTTGATATTTGTGAGAGTTCCTGTTCTCTGTAGTCCTCCCACTGATTGGGTTATTTTGTCATCCAACATTTTATTGTTTTTAACCCAACATTTTCAACATTTGACTCAATATGTTATTATTTTTATCCAACTTTTTTTCATTGTTACCCATTATTTTATTCTTTTACCCAACATTTTCATGGTTCCACTCAACATTTTGTTGTTTTTACCCAATATTTTAATGTTTTTATACCCAAATGTTACAGGAAAAGACAGTAAGAAAGAGTAAATGAGTGGCACATCTTCCTTTTTTATCACAAAACTCAACATTACACAGTGGCGTTAAAATAATATAATGTTCATATGTTTTAAGGTTAGTGTACAACATGTACTTTTCCTTAAGCGCAGACAGGGTCAGCTCTCTAGCGGGAGGTGCAGTGGTTTGAGCCACAAAGACATTTCTACCCCAGGGGCAGGCATCAACTCTAAAAAACACAAGCAGTGCATGAACTGCAGTAACATGTCGCTGGAATTATCTGAGTCAGACTGATGGTTGTCTGACAGATCTGATCAATTGTTGATTGCAGTGTGAACTGCGTGGATTAACACCTTTTACTTTCAAATGCAGATCAGATAAACTGCTACACAGTCAAATGTTTCCTAACCTATTTTTTTTCTCTAACAACACATAGAAAAGTTTTTCTGTTTTTTTATTATATGACTGACTCAAGAATGTTGTTGAGACAAACGGCAAAAAAACATATTTTGGAAAAACATATTCAAATGTTTCAGTAATGATTACGAGTGATCATCGAGGTAAAAGAGAGACAAATGTGGGAGATGGAGGAAAGAAATCTGCATTAGAAATGGAAGAAAGCCAGGAGGGAAAAAAAGCAACTCAGGGGGCAAAGAAAGCATAAACACAGGAAATTATTCATAGACTGAAAGTTGTGTTATTCGCAGCCTTGGCAAAAACACTGAACGAACACGACTGAACACTCACACACATGCACGTACAGTACACACTTGCTTGGCTTTGTGCACGGCGTTTGGGAGACACATCTCTAGAGTGCGGTGCAGTCTTCCACTCTGCTCAATATTGCATGAGCCTCCACTAAAGTTGAACCCTGCCTTTTGTTTTAGTTAAGCAGCAAAATAAATAGAGCATAGCCGCAGCATCATAGGGACAATTAAATAAACAGCAGCACAGGGTTTTAGGAGACATTGTCGTGCTAATCACTCGCTGCACTGAGAGCACTGTGCTGTGGTACAATTAAATCACAGCCATTTATTATACTGTAAACTAAAGCCTGGGAAGAAAGAGATAGGGATTAGGGGTGTATTTTCTTTTTAAATGTGTAACATGGGCACTGAGCATGCTTCACTGTAGAATGGCGCAGAGATTGTGTAGGTGTGTGTGTGTGTGTGTGTGTGACGGGGGCGCTTCTCAAGCTCAAGACTTTAAAAAAGCACAAGGGATATTTGAAATAATAACTGATGCAAAACAGCGGATTTGAAGAGAGATTTATTCGGTTCTGCATCACAACCGGTGAGTCAGCCTTTATTCCATAAACCAAAGCTTATCTGTCTGTTAGGATGGGTATGATAATACTGTACCAAAAAAATAGATAGGCTTGGAAAGAGGGTGAGTTCAAGCACACACACACATTTTTGTGTGTATGTCATGTTTGCACATCTTTCTGCAGGCATGCATATACTGCTATAGCATACCAGAAGCTAGTGTGATGAAATATAACGCGTCTTATAATCTGTGATATGATTAAGGTGCGCTGACCTCTTTTAAAAGGCGCATAATGTGCTCCGTGCTCCCAAATTACATTAGACAGCAGAGAAAATGGGTGAAAGAGACCACCAGCTATTAGCTACTAACTGACTCATTTGCCAATCAACTATGTTCTGCACTGTGATGGAGTACCATGATGTAAAATGTTGAAAGGACTGCAGGGGCTGTGTCAAAGTGGGTTACAGGATGAAGGTCTAAACAGCATTCAAAAGCTTCTGAATGAATAAAGCAGATTATTGAAACTCAACAGGTAGAAATGGACGAAGCTAATGTGACATCATCCGTTGGTTTGTGGATTCACATTTTGAAGCCAGGAGTTCAGCATTTGAATGTTGCCATGTTGGGTGTTTGGAGCCAGAAGTGGCCTTACTTGGACATGAAGGGAGGAGTGAGCAGGCGGATCTGACCCTTGAACCATGGAACCCATGAACGGTTCCCAATGTGTAAGAGACTGGAGTACAGTGCTGGACTCACTGGACCCCAGGCCTGCCAGTCAAACTAACCACGCCCCTAAATATTCCTCTTTTTGAAGCCTAATATCCACCTGATCACTGAGAAGAACAGTGGACCTGATGACATCAAAGTGAGTGTTTTGGAGCCAGCATCTAGTGGCCATCAGAGGTATTGCACTTTCTGGCACATCCACTGTGGCTTCATTTTTGAGCCCTGGTTGCTTCATCCATTCCTATAAACAGTCTACAATACCAACGCTTTGAGCTAAATGGTAACATCAGCATGCTGATCAGGTATATAGTTTACAATCTTATTTTAGCCTGTTACCATGTTAACGTGCAATAATTAGCAATACACACTGCCTGAGGCTGACGGTAGAAACATCATTTTTGCAGGTATGTGTTCATAAGACAAAGTATGGGGGATAAATTTACACCCGATGATTTCATTAGATGAAATATCTAGAATCTGTAACATGATAAAAATAAATCCTAAAGGAGTATTAAATGTCTATTACCATATTTCATTCCAATCCAATCTTAAATGTGAGGAAATGTCAGTGGAGCATGAATCAATGTCATCAGTGCAGCTAAAAATACTTTAGAGAAACAGTGATAAACAAGCGCTTACACAAAGTTACAGGTTACAAATTAGTGGTGACACCTACATGCAAGGAAACAAAGCCGAGTTCTTACTCTGTTGTATATAGAAAACAATAGCGTGTCAATCTGCATTAATATTCCACATCTCAGCTGAAGTGATGTGAGGGAATGTGTCGTTGGTTTATTACTCTGACAAGCAACAACACTCCACCACACTAAGTCATCCATTCACTCAGATATATATCATTTCCATTATTTGATTGTATTTGCTTCAAAGCAGATGCAACAAGTACATAATTATGGCTGTAATTAAGCTGCAAAAAAACACAAGCACTGCCACATGAGCACCTTTGAAACAATGAGTGCTCGATTCATTAGCATCTGCTGTAAGCTTATTAATCATCTAACAGGCAATTAGCAAGCTGTTACCATTGGCGGCTGGTATGTAAATATATTCCTGGGTTAATTTCTTCCTCAGATAATAAAGGAAACATTATGAAAATGAGCTCTGCCACTATGTAAATGATCTATGCCGTTAATTGCGCGGCAGTGTTTCAACTTGGATCTGCAAATGGCAGCGTGATGGGCTGGCACTGAGGTTATATGCCAGGCTGCTGAGGGAATGAAACTGGTAGGCATCACACTGCAGCCTGCATGACAATTTATGGGGTGTTCAAATGCCTTCCGCCAGCCCTTCTGTCAAATAGATAATAAACCTTGGCTAGCAGAGGTGGGCCCAGAGGGACTGGCCATGTGTGAAAGAGTGGGGGTGTAAAAGCAATATATGGGAAAAAAAAGACTGTATGTGTCCTCATGCACACTGAATGAGTCTACTCCACATACTCACTACAGCAGCATATATTATACCCAGGATAGTTATTAGGAAAATGACAAAAACAAAACAAAAAACACCTAACTGTGGTACCTCACACAAATACGCTGTATTTTCCATTAGCAAATTAGTCTTCACTGCACATGTGCACATGTCCCATGCCATGGCTACACTAACAGGATATCAAGCCACGCTGAGAGGATTTTCTGGCAATCTACTGCTGAATTCACAGCACAACAGCACTAATGACACTCGGGCCCGACATCCATCATGGCAATGTTCATAAAGCCTGTGCCAACATGTAGCTTCCCTTCGGCCCTTGGTGCTAATCTATGCAGTGCAGGCACGGAGAAACCATTACAGCTCTGAATACATGATGAGGCTCACAACTAATACTTCTCTCCACACCAGGGGAAGGTTGGAGGACGAGAGGCAATATAATTGAGGCCAGGAGGCAGATTGTGATCTATTGACATTAAGCTAGGGCTCTTAATCTGACAGTTGTCCCCTCAGAGATGTTGACAGACAGCTGGGTGGGCAGCCACAGCCTTTTACATGGATGCACGCCACATAGTCCCGACTGTAATATTCACACCACCCACTCCCACCCTGGTGTCAGTCTTCTTTCTGTTCAACATGAACGCATCAGGAAACATTAACTCTGCATGTTAAGAACAAATGATGAGGATCTGCTATAAAGCCACAGAATTATACCCTATACTGTGATGCTACACAGACACACTGTGTTCCCAGACTTTTTCTTTTGTTGTTATTGTTTTTGAGTCTTTGTGAAAGCTGATGAGGGGGCGAGGGGAGGGAAAATTGGGGAAAAACATCTAGTCAGTGTTGTTCATGGTCAAAAAAAGCATGCATTTTGAATGTACTCAGATAACTTTAAAAACAGATGTGATTAGTTAGGTGATTAGTTCAATGCTAATTAATTGATTAAGATTTATTTTCATTCCTTCATCTTCTGTACCCACTTATCCAAATTGGGTTGTCCAGTTGGCAATGGGCGAGAGGCGGGGTACATCCTGGACAAGTCAGCAGCCTATCAAAGGACAGACAACCATCTACACACACAACTATGGTCAATTTGCAGTAATCAATTCACCAAACCAGCATGTCTTTGGACTGTGGGAGGAAACCAGAGAAAACCCACCATGCACAGGGGAACATGCAAACTCCAAACAGGAAGGCCCGAGCCAAGATTTCAATCCAGATCCTTCCTGCTGTGAGGTGACAGTGTAGTAGTAACCACTGTACCACCCATTAAGCAGTTTCATTAAGTTTATTAATGCAATGCCAAAAAATTATTGGTTGTAGTAGCTGAAAGGTGAATATTGTTAATCTTTCATGATATTAAACTAAATATTTTTTAGATTTATGTCTATTTGTCACACAAAAACAAGCAATGTGAAATTTATTTAGGTGGATATCTGATTTAATCTGTCAGCTGTGTCCCCATTAAAAGCAAAAATGCCAAACAGTTAGTTCCAGCTTCTCAGAAATAAAACTTCACACCTCTTCTGTGTCTTATACAACAGTGAAAAGATTCTTTTTAGGTTTTTTTGGACAGCTGGTTGAATAAAATAAGACATCTGACCACATCACTTGCAGCTTCTGGTCAGTTAATTCTGCAAATATTCAACATATTGATTCATAATTACAGTAAATGTTATTTCCAGGTCAACATATGAATAAAGGAGTCAACCTTGCAATAAAAATCGTTGAATCATGCTTACAAAATGGCTGCTGATCAGCTTCTACACACACACACACACACACACACACAGACAGAGATACTGTGAAATTCTTTCATTTCTAAATTTCACACACACTGCTCTGTGAAAGGAAAAGACACACGTACACTCTCACACAAACTGCCCTCCAAAGCCAATTAGATTACATCGGTGAGTCACATGCTAGATGGCTTCACCACTTAAGTGTTCCCAAACGGCAGCCATTTTTTTCCACCGTCTTGGGTGCGCCAGGCTGTGATGTGTGGCCCAATCATCAGCAACACGGAGCCCTTGTATATTTAAATATGCGTGACTACAGGGCATGTTATTCTCCCCACATGTTCCCTGGTCTGCCTGTAGAGCGTACTGATTTATTGACGCTCAGTGACATGGGGAGGAGATAGCAGATAGCGTAGCGGGAATCCAATGCACCACAACTGATGTGAAAAGCAGCCCGGCGTCTGAAATCATTTGCAGTTGCACTCCCAAGGCCCCTGTGATTTAAAGAGACATACTTCAGAGGGCCTCGGTGCCTGGCAGGGAAATGTAGTCACATCACATTAGAACCAAAGACATGCAAATAAATGCTGGGCCAGTGGAATCAATCCAGGCACATCACTGTTTCAAGGTTTCACTCTGAATCCAAGAGACTTCATAGTTGCCTATTGAGTTTCATTTCTGCACAGCCCTCCCGCCTACATCACACCATGTTTGAATATCATTTAATGGCACGAGCACCTTGAACTGTCAGGCTGAACCAGTCCACAGGAAAAATTCCCCAGATAGCTAAAAACAGGCTCATTTGCGACGGCCACATTGACGGAAACTTCGCCCACTCCTTTTAAAATCCTCTACCGTGCAATCAATGTGGAGTTTGAGTAATGCCAGGCCCATTAGAGCCAACCAAATTGCTGCGGGAGGCAGAGAAAGAGTGTCATCTATTGTGGGAAACGATTGCTTAATATAGCAGCAGGGGCTTGAAGGAGTGCTTACCAGAGCACAATCCACTAAAATCAATAGCAACAGTCAGGCTATATTGTTTCAAATGAGGAAAAAGTGCGGCTACGATAAAAAGCACTCAATATTGGTGTCTGGGCTGGTGAGACGCTGAGTCAGGAGTCAGGGGTAAGTAATGCAGTGCTGGAGGGAAAGGTGGAGGGAGGGAGGAGATGAGGGTTGAAGGGATAAACAGTGTGAGCAACCGCCATCTATCCTGAAGGTCAGTAAACTTTTCAGGTTACAAACATTACAGATTTCACAGTACATTAATTCACAAAATTAATGTTTTTAATTGTTTTCTGTTTAGATGTTTTCAGGCTTACTGGGCAAGTAGACCTGTAATCCAGTAGCATTAGATGAAGAGTCTCTTTAACTGGAGGGAACACAGGATATTTTTCTTGATACAGAAATAAGGCAATTTTCACAGTTACAACTTTCTTGATATTTTTAGTTGGTTTTTTAGTGTGCCACCACCTATTGAGAGTGAACAGATCATTTTTCTTTTACTTTAGGTTTGTTAAGCTTTTGGAAGTATATTGTTAGAAACAAGCAATTAACCTCTGCTCACCTCTACTGCAATCTGTTCCCAATATATTAAAAAAAAATGTCTGAAATTAACCCAGATTTAATTTCACTCATCCCTAACAATCCAAACCCCTGCATATAAAATTCAGTTTTGAGGTCACAAAAAAAATCTAATTAGGTGATTAGATGAAGTCTTTATTCTCAAACCTGGATATGTTTTGGCCACAAGGGGGCAGAACAACAGATTGTTCTCCATTTTGCACTGCACGTTGCACCTTAGTTCTGGTTTGGTCTCCACCCAGACCCAAGGGAAGTATCAGTGTTTGTGTCTGTGAATGCTCCAAGCATGTTAGCGGGCTATTTGTGAACTGTGTCTGTCTGCAGTCAGTCTGATGAGTTGATGGCAGCCGTGAAAGAAACCTCTAAGAGTCCAGCAGTAACCTCAAAAACCAAAGATAGTGCTGAAAGACACTGAAAAGATCCACAGTCATCTAATAATAGACTGATCACAAGCTTTTCACTGCACAGCATATCCAACCATTGTCTGAATAAAAATACAGACTAGATCGAGCTTTAAGTGTAAACAACTGACAATATTTATATTGACCATGAGATAGATATTATACATATAGAATGGATGAAGCTAATGTGACATCACCCGTTGGTTTATGGACTCACACTTTGAAGCCAGGAGTTTGGCATTTGAACATTTTTGGGTATAGACAGTGGATGGAGCCCACATCTAGTGGCCATCAGGAGTATTGCACATTTTTGCACTTTTGCGTTGGCTTCACTTTTGAGCCCCGATTGCTTTGTCTATATCTATATACAGTCTATGAAATAAACCAACACCAACTGGTTGGGAAGTAAACTGCAACTATAGCTATGATAAAAGCTACTTCCTCTTTTTTTTCCCAAAGGACACTCATTGCCAACACAACAACAAGAGTTATTGTCAGAAAATGTTGTTTACAGTCTGTAAACAAATAACCAATAGTGCTGTTTTTCTGTAGTTTCACTATCCCAGCTGATTTCCAACCTGGAATTTCAGTTTTGAGTTACTGAACTTCCTCTGCTGTTTATACTTTACTCTCCTCGTGTGTTTTTTTTTTTTATTTTTCTAGACATATAGACCCACTACTTCAGAAAACTTCAGTAAATTTCCATGGTAAAAAACTAGCATTCTACCCACAAACCTCAGTTTCACCGTGATCCCCTCATCCTTGACTCAGTCAGCCTGAATGTTTCTTTGAGCTGCAGCCTCGAGTCCAGCTCACCTCATCAGTATGTATGTGCCCTCTTCATCCCCCACAACAACAGAGGCAGCGGGATGAAAAAACGAACGGGATCCCTTAATAAAACAGGGCTGGATGGAGCCTTGTGAAGCCACATTCCCTTCATTCTGGACCTGATATTTGTTGAGCGCAGACAGCAGACTCTTCAAAGGCAGGGAACATTCCTGCAGGCCTCCTCAGATCTGAGCCTGGGCTGCCCTCACTGCACCCAGCATACACATCCACACACACGTATATACACCAGTGCAAACACACTTCTATCCTTCACTTCCTCCAATCACCCATCAGAGCAGATCAGGGATGATGTTCATTAGTGTGCATCTTGTGTGTGCGTGTTGATATTTACCAACAACTTAGGTCAGAATTAGAGCACATGCTGTAGTTACCGACTCACTTACTATGAAGCGTGTTAATAATTTTAGTTCAACCAAGGGCTATAATTACATATATAACGATGGTAGCCTCACCACTTAGTAACATGCAACATCTGTCAGGCTACTAAGAGCTGATGGCATCTATCGAGTGAAGATTGAGCCAGCTCCTATATTCAGTGTAAAGTTTATATTGTATTTATTTTGATATATTTTTCATAATTCTCACCTGGCTGTGGCTGAATGGGTGTGGCTGTGCTCTGGGTGTTGTTAACTACTGACTGCACACTGTTGTCACTGGCATGTTTTGGTTGTTGTCTGATGGATATTGGATTGTGATTGTTGCTTTTCTTGTATATTTATCATTCTGTCTATATGAATGGGCTGTGCTGTGAAATTAATAGTCCTTTTTAGGTTAATAAAGTATTCTGTTTTTAGTTTTTAGTAACACATCGTTACTCAGTTTATTCAGGATTGTACTTGTTTACCCTCAGATTGGGAGTCACCTGTCACTATGAGATATAACTGCAGAAATTTAAGATGCAGTAGTTTGAGCAAAGATATTAACATTATCATGAAAAGTGTGCATTGCAGAATACCAAATACAAAGGCAAAGTCTCTTCATTTTAGAGCCCAGATTTGTCGATTGACAGAAAAATAAGCAACTACCTTTGTGATCCATTAATTATTTTTTTAATCAAGCAAAGTTGTATCTTTTTGGATTTTTTTAACTGTTGGTCAGAGTAAACAAACAATCTGTAGTCTTTAGCTGCAGCCCCATTTAATTTATAAAGCTTAAAAAAACTGAAATTAATCAAAGTAATGTACAAGTGTCCAGGAAAGTAGTTGCTTAGCTGGGTTTTGAATTTAAAAACAAACTTCAACCATGTTTTTAAGAGACTGGGAAACTCAGAGGAAAAGAGATCAAGCTCACAACAAAGTATACAGAGAATGCATTGCAACAATATTAATTCCCATCAGTCCAAACTTGTATTACAAAGTGATCTGTAAGACAATACTGTTTGTACAGATACCCTTCATAAAGAGGGATTTCCTTTCAGCAGGTGATGGCAGCTTTCCTTTCCCAGAGGTGTTAAATGGCATCAGCTCCACAATGACTAAATTCATCCCTGTTGAGTACGACGACATTCTTGAATGTCATCCGAGTCACTTTGCAGTTTTCATCTTTTCATCCACTTAAGAGATCAATCATCACTGAGTAATTAATTTTCAACCAGATGCAGTAGCTGTACAGTAATAATGACAGATGTACATTCACTCTGGGAGAATAAAAAAATCTGTGCACAGCCTGAAGCTGCGCGACTACGTGCTGCTCACTGTAAGCAGATAAGCCGCAGTTCAGCCGGTGCACGGAGACGGCACTAACAACATATTAGTCCTGTTGCTTTGTTTACCTCAGGGCTCAGCTTTCCTAGAGGCTACCATAAATTAGCATTAGCCAGTGCTGCAATACGCAATTACGCCCAGTCTGCTCCATGTCACGGGCAGATCAACACCATGCAAAGTCATGCTAATTGGCTTAGCACTAAGCCTGTTTGAAGTGTGCTAGGTAGTGGCACTGGCTTATGACTGATACTACAAATCTGGCCTCATCAAAGGGATGCCCAGGCAGCCTAACCTTCGCTTTAGTCACACATCAGTGATTGATTTATTCAGGAGCTACTCTACAGTTGATTACTGAGGTTTTTCCGAATGAGGCTGCAAGATTGTAGCGGGGAACTGCCGGTGAGGGAATTGAATGAGACATACCCTTCCCTCGCAAAACCTCTGATCACCTTTGCCGGAGCTGCTAACAGCGAGGCCTTCAGTAATTTTTCACTTCTATTTTGCTGGCGCACATTTCAGGAAACTACAAGCGATAATGCCACGTAGGATGAATGCATCTCATTGTCCAAGCTCATGCAGCTTGTGGGGCACGCCTCACTTTTTCCTCCCCTCATCCTGTTAGGATATTTCAAAAAGACTTTCAAGGACATGAATTTGGATCTGCTTCTGTATTAGTGCCTCTTTGCAGTCTCTTCACCTGCCAAATTTGGGTATTACATTCAGCATTTTTCGGGGATGGCAATAAATTGGAAATTATTTGAAAGGGATGATGTGTACAGGTGTGAATATAGAGAGAAGAAAGTCTTGCTTGATCTCCTCTTGTCTGCCAACAGGCTGACAGCGTCTCCCTTTCCAGGAACATATTAGCATTCCTGCAGCGCACACCAATCCCCGTGCTCCTTGTTGGGTCAGAAAAATCAAAGCGGTGCACATCTGAGAAATATCAGAGAGGGGACGCATAGATTAGTGCCCACGGGTTGTATCGCTAATTAAAGAATAAGAGGGAAAATGGTGCTTGGCTGCTCTCAGAGGATACACTGCTGTCAAGTGATTGGCTTCAGGTAATCAATAAAGTTGCTGGGAGGGGGTGGCTGCAGGACGGGACATTCTGTTGAATTTTGAATAAAAACAAATCTCCTTCAGAGTGAATTACTGAGTGTATTTAGGTGGAATGGGGAAAAAATGATTATGAATTCTAAAATGATAAAAGGAATGAAGCCGTGTGTTGGCAATTCTCTCGGGGAAAAGTAATAATTTACAAAAATATGACATCTACAATTTCTGATGCATAAATTTTGCTTGCAAACTATTATCTTGGTCACAAATAAAAAAGTGGGGAACAGCTGCTACACAAGATGACCAAAAAAAAGTAATTAAATACTATCAAAGCATAAAGTTAACCTGAGTAGCAGCTTTCTCTGTCAGATTGTTTTAAGAGACAAATCAAACAAAAAAGAAAACTCCATCTCATCAAACACAGATTATTCTCTCTCTCAGAAACTGAGATATAACAAGATGAGGTTCAACAGGTTCGAGTTTTTATTAATCCCATGTTCAAATCAGGTAATTCTAACACCCCACAAAGTGTCACATGGTTCCCTGCACAGCCGAGCACTTTATCTTATCTCTGCTCTTATTGTTGCTGCTTGTCACGTTGTTTTTTCTGCTCTGCATTGAAGTACCAGCACTTTCAACCTGCTTATTGTGTTTTAATTAGGTTCATGTTTTATGTTTGTTTCTGCAAAAACATTTTCCTCTTGGGGGGCAGTAAAGATTAAGGATCCTACTGTAATATAGGTATTTCTCCAAAATGAGAGTAAAACAGTTTTCACCTGCACAAAACTGCTGAGACTTTTTTCTAGACTAAGAGAAAAGGAGAGGTTGACTCTCTTAGGCTACGTTCACACTGCAGGCTAAAGTGACCCAAATCCGATTTTTTTTAACCTACGCGACCTGTATCTGATCTTTTCATGGCAGTGTGAACAACACAGATCCGATTTTTTGAAATGTGACCCAGGCCACTTGGATATGTGGTCCTGAATCAGATATGTATCTGATCTTTTGCCATGCGACTTCAGTCTGAACGGCCAGGTCGCATTTATCCGACCTACACGTCACAGTACGCAACAAACGTAACTCTGCATCATTAAAGCCTCTCTCATCACTATCCCACCGCTCCTGGCTGCGTTTCTCTGGATGGATGTTGCTGCCACTGCCCCACAAAAGACGTGGCCAAAAAATTGACTCTCTTCCTTTTCAACCTTCTTCTTAAAATCAGGTTGTACATGTGTTTGCTCCGGTTGGACAACAATGTTAGAATCGTAAAATACGCTGCGCCGTTATTGTCCATGTTTACTTCCGCAAACACTGAAGCGCACTTGCTGCGTGACGTCGTTATGTCCTCTTCTGTGCATGTGGGACACTTTTGGGTCGTATTTAAGTTCACACGGGAGATCACATACAAGTCGCGTTTAATTGTAAATGTGAACGAACTCGCAAAAAAATCGGATTTCACATAAAACTCCGAATTGAGCATTAAGCCCTGCAGTGTGAACGGAGCCTTACTCCTTACAGTGTGTACAGTGATTGGTTGAACTGTAATTACACACGTAAAATAATCTTTGGCTGTTAATATAACTGGTGTTGCTGGACATGTGAGATACTTTGGCCTTTTTGAGACCTGGTTTCATTGTCCGTTCATATATACAGTCAATGGCAGGAACTCTAAGTGGTGGTGGAGACCAAAAACTGAGCAACAAGACAATTACTACTGTACTTTCCATTCATCAGGTGGATATAGACTGACTTCAGTATCTGCTGGTTGTATAAATATGCAACTGAATGTTGTATTACCTTCAAAAGGAGAAAAATAAACGTCAAGCAACACAATTAACACCATTTTAAGATCTGCATTGTAAAAAGAAATCTAAATTCATTCAGTCTGAGTTGCCTCGAGCAGGTTGCATCTCCAGAAGCCTTTGTAGTTTATCAAAACAAGCTAATTACAGAGGTTACACTTTTCATAATTAGGCACCTCACAACGATGGCTCCATTATTGGATGAAATATGAAGAAGATGGGAGTAGACACCTGTGGGTGATGGCAGCATTGTTTTGTTTACAGACCACCTACTACAACCTTCCCATGTAAGAAATGTCTGAATCCTGTCTGCGGGCATAACAAAACCCTTCAGACACACAAGCCAGTGCCGAGGTAACACAATGGGAGCTGAAAAAGGACTCCTCATAACCTCTCCTCTCTTCTGTTTATCCCACAAACCCCTGCTGTGTTCGGTGAACGTGTCCTCGGGGACGCTGGCAACAACAGAGCAGGTAATTCTGCCTCACCCCCTCCTGAGTCTATCATGTCCAGCGCAAAACAAGCCAGTCTCCCTGCAGAACCGGCCCTGATTTAAACCCAACACTTCAACCTTTTTGTATTCTCTAAAGAAAAGCACAGTTTATTACCTAACGTGCACTGATGGCTTTGCATAAAGAAAAAAATGCTACGTGAGGCTAGACAGCAGACGAAGGAAAAAGGATTAGAGCGTGGGCAAGTATCGGATACAGCCTTATTTACAACTGACAATGTTTTTCTGTGGAGAAGCCACCCTTAATTTGCTGCTTAATAACTGACTTCCACCACCATGTTCAAATCCCCCTGAGAGGCTTTTGTGGTTTGTTCGCAAGATGTCTCCGCTGCCTGCACTGCAAATTAGCCTTTCAGAAAAGCACCTCACCTTCCGGCCACAGCTTGCAACACAGAAGGGTTTTTTTTGTGTGTCTTACCCTGTTCCTTTCTACTTCTATCTGCCAGTAATAACCTTCAACTAACCTTTAAACCACTGTGAATAATTTAAATCCTATTTTCATATCAATGGAGGAGTCAAGCCAGGCAATTATCTTTTATCTGTGTACTTTGCTGTCGGAGCAAAGCATAATAAAGTCTTCCCAAGAGAGAAAGAGAGAGAGAGAAAGAAGGAGGAAAAGACGAGGCATAGATAGTGTAGAAAAGCCATAGGCCGTGAGGGCTTACTGCTGGGAGACGGGAGAGCAAGTTGATGAGAAAGAAAGACAGCGAGAGAATAAAGAACAGCAGCACAAAGTGTGGACGCTTGTGATGCTAGCTGTTAGGCTCTAATGAAAAGAATGAATAATTCACTAATGAGCAGCAGATCTGTCATGGAAAGAAACACTGCTTACATCTGTGCTGGTTTCCGGGAAGGGGATGTGGCGGGCGCCGCATGTGTGGTTTGGTGGCTGGTGGAAGACAGTAAAGATAAACATGACAAATTGGCAGTTCAATTACAACTTTTGGTTCGCTGTTTTCTTGGTGCGTAGCCGACAGCTCCATTCAGTGGCGCGCTCCGTCCAGGCCAAAGCGAGACTGTGTTAAAGCTCATTTGTGTGACAGTGATATAGGGCCGTGTAGTAGATGGGTGCATCCCAGGAAAAAAAAAAAAAAAATGGAAAGAGAGCAAGGAAAAAAAAATGTGAAGAAGAAATTCCCCCTGGTACTCATTAAAATTCAGCAGTACAGCAACACCCCCCTCACTTTGCTCTTCTTTCCCCTCCCTCCCTCTTTTTCCTCTTTCCTCCGTCTGTTCCAACTGCCATCGTCTCGCCTTGTTGCCTCCCTGCATGCCTCCCTGGATTGTCCATGATCATTTTGATGAATTCATAAAACTTGCTGCATTCTTGATTGAGATGGAGCGGTGGAGAAAACAAGAGTGATGGAGAGAAGAAAAGCAATATCCACATGCAGAGCGGAGGGATAGAGAAGGCAGTGGGGGAGGTGAAGAAGTGTATGTGTTTGGGAGTGATGGGATGCAGAGATAACAAGAGAAAGAGGAGAGAGGATGAGGGTAGCAGCTATAGGCTTTGCAATATTAATCTAGGGTGCAGAGATAAAAAGAACAGGTGAGCACTGCAAGTGAAGGCAGGATTTCCTTTTGGTTGAGAGTGAATGCAGGGCACGTTATTGAAAAAGCTGCCATCTTTGAACCAAGACCAAACTTTTGACTTGCATGTGCCTGCTTCACCAAATCCCTGAGCAGACCAGAGGCAGAGCACGTAACACTCAGGATCAGATCACACAAGGGTCCTCCACTGTTCACCAAACCCACATGGAGGAAAGATGCAACCCCTAAATGTACAGATATTTTTCTATATATAAACGCAAAAAAAAAAAAAGTTTCTTAAAAAAGGCATGAACAGGTGATTAGGCCGGCAAGTTGTACTGGATGTAAATGCAGGAAGCAAACTTTCTGTATAGAATTTCAACCAGACTGAACAAATAAAATGATTCATGATTAGGAAAACTACAGAGAGCTTGCTAGCTTACATCGTTATCTGAGACTTCGTTATGTGAGAATTTTGCAAATCTACAATGTTAGCATAATATTCTGAGCCATAATAGCCACATTAATAAGAAATACTACATCATATTAAGAGAATGCTCCTCATTCTGATTCTTATACACTGTTCATATAATGAATGAAGCTAACATGAAGTCACCTGTTGGTTTGCAGACTCTATTTTGAAGGAGTTTGGCATTTGAATGTCGCCATGGTGGTTGTTTGGAACCAGAAATGACCATATTTGGATATAAAGGGAGGAGTGAGGATGCTACCCAATGTATATGAGACTGGACTTCAGGGTTGGTCTCACTGGACCGACCTTGGATCGATCAAACTAACCACGCCCCTAAACCGTGGTTCAGGGTCCCCTCTTTTTGAAGCACAAAATCCACTCAAATATGTTGTTTTGTTTTTTTATGCACCACCTTATCACTGATAAGAGGAGCGAGCTTGTAGCTAGTGGCATCAGAATGACTTATGACTATTGAATTCAGTTGGAGTTTTTTGGAGCCTGCGTCTAGTGGCCATTGGTGGTATTGCCCTTTTTTCACTTCTGCATTGGGCTCATTTATGAGACCCAATTACTTAATCCATTTCTATATAGAGTATATGGACATGCTCTGGTTCTGCTTTTAAATTGTATGATAATGGTCACAACCTTATAGCAATCTGACCTCTATTGATATTTCAAGCGTAACTTGGTAATGAACCCGCATTTCTAAAAGTATTTGGATGGAGAGAATGCCTGCTAAAAAAAATAGTCTCAGAGGCAGAATTTCTTTTGTTTTTTTTAAGTCCAAATATATTCTGGTCACTATCTTTTTCCTATAAAAGCATCAAATGAGTGAATCTGGAAACTGGCATTTTTGGTTGAACCATATTTTTCACATCCCATCCATGAATGGACAGAGGGAGTCTGAAGTCTGTTTTCTAAACAAGTGTATTTCTAAATCCAGAGAGATCCTGCAGGATTTAGTGTATGTATTCTACAGCTGACAGCAGTTAACTGCAGAGGTTAACAGCAGGTCCCACTGCAACTTCAATGAGGACTATAGTGAACCAGAGGTATGATTAGCCATTCAACCACTGCTATTAAGCGAGTACAAGCCAGCTTGATTTGACAGGAAGACAGACACTGACTAAGGGTTTAAAACCTATATGTCTGTGTGCTATTAATAATACATCTACTGAACCACTGAGAGTACAGTTTCACCAAAGTCTACGGTCCAGTGCATTTGGTAACAGCATGCAAACAGATATACTTTAAATTATGAACCCAAAGTTGACATGATAAAGGAATATTCATTTTCCTATTGACTGAATTTGTGTGGTACCTCATGTTGGTGTGAATAGGTCAAGGAAGCAAAGGAAATTACTTCTTAATTGGATGCACTTGCAGTGAGGTTGTATATTTAATTATCTTTCAAGGTACAGGTAGTGCAGCTCTGCAGACCAAGTAGATCACAGAACAAAGAGAACACACATTATAAATACACAGTATTCAAGATGCACGTTTAAAAAATTACACGTGTTGGCCATGCATCAATATCCATCCTATAAAGTACTGTGTTTTATATAAATGCACCAGATATTCTCTAACAAACACAAAGTAGTGTGCACTGGTCATCTCATTATGTTGTTATGTATTTTGTTCTGAATAAACATGTTGATATATGACAGTCATATTTGCAGATTTCAAGAGGCCAGATGTATTAGCTCAAGGCCAAACATCTATTAAGCCTAATCTTTTTTTTTCCTTCAATTTTAGATTTCCTACCCTTTACCACCACCACCACCACCCTCTCTCACACAACAACACATGCACAGAGCAGAAAACACATAATCTCCATTTCCCTCTGGTCGTTTCTCAGCCTTTGAATTACACACACTGACTAATTGACCAACAGCCTGGTGCAGAATCTATCCCCAGAGAAACTGCAGCGAGGAGGAGAGAGGAGGCTGGTTAGGCACTATCACAATGGGAGCGGACTTAATGATGTGCTGAACATCAAAAAAATTCCTTAATAAGCTGAGAAATTATCTCCTTATTTTCTGTTGCAAAGAGCCCGTCTTCTAAAACATACTGTATACGTTTCTTTAGAAAAGCACAATTAGACAATTACACTAAAAAGAATAAATATCATTAAGACATATTCAGAGCTAATTAATTTAGAGGATGTAGCATTCTCATGTGGTGAAGGAGATGGAAAATACAGAAATAACAGAGGCGGCGAATGTTGCATTCAATTTTCTTTTTGTTAATTTGCAGATTTCCCGCTGGGAGAGGTAAAATAACCCCCAGTCAGACTTTTTTCTTTTGCTGTTAATAATAATAGAGTTGCTTTTTCAAGCTAGGCAAATACTGAGTGTGATTTGCATGGCTTAGGAAGAGCATCACTGCAGAAAAAGGGCCAAAATGTCCTTAAAAGCAGCGGCAGCTTTCGGTGAGTTTTTGTTTTGGTTTTGTTACCACCCCCCCACCACACACACACACACACACACACACACAATGTAAATAAACAGGTCAAAGTGTCATGTTAATTGTGTCTGTTTCTTCTTTTAAAGACCAACCCGCAGAGAGCCCGCAGCCCAACAAGGTATCAGCCCAGAAACATCACCACACACAGTCACACTTGCTGGAGATATCTTCTGTATGCTGGCAGAATACATCCCAGTGGGTTTGGTCTGTTATCACAGCTAACTTCTGCAGCCCCTCCTGCAGTGAACGTGTTGAGTATGTTACATCTGCTGGTCTTTGACTCTGAGAATGAACAAACTGTTTGTTTTCCAGGAAAGAAACATCAATTCATTGATTAGTGGATTTCTTCAAGTCTTTTATTAGTTTACTGTTTACTAGTATAACTACCTGTACGCTGTACTACAGTACTACAGTCCCTTTACATTGTAGTAAAGTACTACAGTAATACAGTATCAGGACACTGTAGTACAGTACTACAGTAATACAGAATCGGTACGCTGTTCTACAGTACTGCAGTACCTCTACATGCTGTACTGCAGTGTCTGTCTTCTGCTGTTTTTGTTCTGGAGAAATGTTTCTATACCAGTTCACCACAAAGGATGTACTGAGATATTTGTTAAAGCTGATAGAGATCAATGAGTTGGGCCTGTTGCTCACAAGACTTCACTTTTCACTGATTTGTTGAGAATTTCTGTTTCTACAAATTTGATGTTTTCCCTCCATCTGCCTCCAGAGAAAGACCCTTAAAGATCTACTGGAAGGTCCTAACCCTGGCACAGTAAGCATAGTTGGAAAAGTTGTGACAAAATCTGGTCTGCACACATATCAAACGAAAACCAGAGAGAAAAAGTTCTTCTTTAACCTGGGCATCGCTGATGAGACAGCCAGCGTTAAAATGATGGTGTATGGAAAAGAGCGCTTGAACGAGTTTGAGGAGGGGAGATGCTACCTGTTCAGAGATGTAATGGTGGAAGGAAGTGTCATCAAATTTACCAAACTGAGCAAAATGTCAAAGACGAGCTCTGTCAACGTCCCTAAGAAGCTAGAGCTGGAAGCTGAGAGGCTCATTAATCCTGAGACACCAGTTTGCTCCATCGCAGAGGCCCAAAGGAAAGAAGAAAAGGTGACAGTGAGCCTTGAAGGAACCGTGAAAGAAGTAAGTTTGCATCAGGTATTTATCAGAACTTGTGGTTTGGGTGAGTGTGGAGGTCCAGTCCTCAGTGATCTGACTCATCATCAGAGAACAATGAATCTTTATTGTTTATGGTAAATGGTAAATGGAGTATATTTATGTTGCGCTTTCATGACCTTAGCTATGTCCCAAAGCGCTTTACAAAGCAACTCATTCACCCATTCACACACACACTCACACACCAATGGCTACCGAGTTGCCATGCAAGGCGCTAGCCACCATTTGGGAGCAACTTAGGGTTCAGTATCTTGCCTAAGGACACTTCGACATGTGGACAGGAGGAGCCGGGGATCGAACCCACAACCTAGGTGACCCACTCTACCACCTGAGCCACAGCCGCCCCGTTTAAATCAGTTTGCTGTTGGATGACGGTTCCAGTTCTTCTAGTTTGTTAATTTATGGAACAAAAACAGTCAACAAGTGTTCGGTGTCTCTCCCTAATGAGTTTCCCCTGTGTCTGATCAGATGTCTGTTCTCCACGATATATATCTCGTGTGTTAATTTTAATACAACTTCTGGTTGCCCACCATGTGTTTCGTTGGTGAGCACAATATAGCAGGTAGCAAGTCAAAACAGTGGGTGGAGCATTGGACCATAATACAATGATGGCACCTTGTTGACTGGTAACTGGTACTCCCAAAACCTGGGTATTCTTCTTTCCATTTGCTTCATTCAGCTGCATGGTCCTGTGTTAGCTAGCTTCAGCTCTGCTAGCTCACCCCTTGCTCCAGGTCCTGCATCAGCTGGCATAGGCCTAATCACAACATTTCATTTCAGTCTGTAACAGTGTGGAGACTTTGTTGGATAACCTTTACCATTATTTTAATATCGTCTCTGCTCAGATCAGTTCTGTTGTCAGACAAAAGACAAAATGGGGGATGAAAGACAAGCTCAACTTCAAACTGGACGATGACACAGGTACCATCTCGATTGTCTTGTGGGGGAACGACACCCAGAAACTCAGAGGCATCACAGTCGGAGACTTCATCAGGGTGTCCAACGTCAGGACCAGTCTCTACTTGGGTACAGTGTCAGTGAACTCAATGGATAACACCAGAATCCTGAAGGTAGCTTTTACTCTGAGGCTGAATGACACTCTGATCCTGTTCAGCTCTTACTGTCTGATCCTCACCATGATCCGTTCTCTTTTTGTGCAGATGCAAAGTGCTGAGGTCCAGAAAGTGGAAATTAAGATCATCGGGATTGTAAAAACCAACAGGTTTCAGACTGAGCTGGATGCAGAGGTTGGTGGGAACATCCAGACGTTCACTGTGGAGTCTTCACAGCTGGAGAAGGCGTTTGACATCAGGCTGCAGGGAGACTTTGAAAAGAAGCTTCTGGAGAAACTACCACTGGTTGTAAAAGCAGAAATTAGAGGAAACCTAATCAATTACATTACAGTCGCTAAATGATGTAAGAAGGATGTTAAAAATGTGGAAGACACCTGCCAGGGCGTGGGTTTGAGAGTTTAACCAATGGGTGACATCAAGTTATCTTCATCCATTCTGTAAACTGTCTGTGGTATTACCCAAAGGACAAAACTGCCTATCTGTTATTATGAGAGAATGTTTTAAGACAATGTTGTTATTTGACCACCAGAGGCTGGCAGAGTTCAGGCTGTAATGTCAGTGCAGCTGGATGAAGATGCCAAAGTGTTTACTGGTTTAATTCTTGTTTTATTGCTGACTTCTGTTTTTAAACTGCCAACAGAACCTGCTTTGATTGTCTTTGTGCTCATTAAAAAAAGATTCATAACAATAAAATCTAAATGTGTTTTTTAAAGTGGTAATGGCTCATGTCATGTGACAGTAAAATGGTGATATTATCTTCAGATTAAGTTCTTGATGAGTGTAAACTACAGAAAACTAAAAACTAACAGTGATCAGCTGCAGCAGGAAAGCATATTTGAACTTAAATCCTTAAATTTCCCAGCACATCCTGGTCCATGATGGATCCTGGTCCTCAATCAGGATCAGGATTCATCGAGGACCGGCATCCATGAGAGATTCCTGGATGAGATCTGAACCATGTGTAACAGTAACACCCACATGAATCCAGGACCCAGTGGTTCCAGCAGGACCTGGTCCAGAGCATCATTCCACATCTTCCTTCTTCCCATAATGCACTTGCTGGCTTCTCCCCAGGTGAACCAGGTGGACTGCTTGGTGATTCTACTGTAACATTTGAAATCTCCAATGAACCGGAGCTTGCTGCCATGTTTCCATGGCGACTGTGATGTGGCAACGGTGTCACAATCCAGGACAGAGGTCATCTGCTTTCTCTAAATAAAACCACCTTCATTGTTGTATCAGTCCCTTGGATTAACGATGCGTGAACTCCACTGGTTGGTGAGGTATTTATTAGATTTCACGACGAACACCTTACGGCACCGTGAAACTGTTTAAAACATACACACAAACAAACGTTTCACAGTTAAATAAAGGAAAACAATATCTGAATCTTTACGATAAATATTTCACACACAAGCGTGTTTACAATGCATACCTCGCTGCGCTCTCCAAGGAATGCTAACTTAGTGACCATGAACGAGATGCTTGCATGATCGTCAACGAGACAGCCGTCTAAACAAACACAATAGCGCAGCACAAAAGTCTGTGTTGTCACATAATAAACTCAAACAAACAAACAAAATATTGCCAAACAATTAACAACTAGCAGAACAATCTTACCCGGCCTGAGCAACGATGCAATGAATTGTTATATTTACACAGTACAGGTAACTTCCAGGTCATTTACATATTAAGAATACAGGTCAATGTCAAAATAAATCATAACAAATGTACCCAATAATTCAACCCACGTTTACCCCTTTTTTGCTATTTGAACATATACACACACAAATCACATTATGGCCTTTTCCAATTGTAAAGCACAACACCCATCATCTACTTGTGATGAAACAGAGTGAAGTGAGGTTCTGTGGCTGCGGAGGAGGAACTTTGTCTGAGTGGGTTTGTTTGTGTTTCTTTTAACTCTGTTTTCCTTCCTTTTTTTCTTGTTGCATTAAAAATGTGGACATCACAAGTTCAGAAAAATAACTGTTGCTGGAGAAATGAAGCCAGTGTTGTGTGATTAATTCACTCGGTGTTTCCCCTTCAGGACAGTGGAGAAACACTCGAGAAGGGGAATTCTAAACTTGCAGCATTTCTTCACATTTGACCATTTACTTTAATTTTTAAGGTCAAAGAGACGACATGGCGGACTGATGCTTCAACTTCCCATAGACTTAACTTTCTGGACATCAAATAGCCTCTTTCTCCTAAATCAGCACAAAACTGAGCTTTTTATTTCCGTCTCTGGACAAAGACTCACTGGATGTAAAGAAACAACAAATCTAGTTCTCCTATAAAGTTAAATCCTCCCTGTGATGGAAGATGTTCCCTGGAGACTCTGAATGTCCGAGGCAATAATATTTATTAAACACTTGAGGTTTGTGGATGTCTCACATAATTCAATGTAAATCAAGTGAAGATTGTCACTGATTACTGACAGCTGATAACTGATAACTGCTAAATGACAGATGATAATTGATAATTGACAGATGATAACTGACTGTTGATGACTGGCAGCTGATAACTAACAGCTGATAACTGCTAAATGACAGATGATAATTGATAATTGACAGCTGATAACTGACAACTGATACCTGACCGTTGATAACTGACGATTGATAACTGGCAGCTGATAACTGATAAATGACAGATGATAACTGATAATTGACAGCTGATAACTGACAGTGGAACATTGATAACTGACAGCTGATAATGGATAAATGACAGCTGATAACTGATACCTGACAGTTGATAAC
>OOFC01009640.1:6427-17336 GCA_900323345.1 Pseudochromis fuscus
AAACAGGAAATAAATATCATGTAAAAGGAAGTTATAGAGCTCCCCTTTTCCATATAGAAGCAAGTTTTTATTATGGACAGGAATATAAAGAAACAATAGTCCTATAGATAACTAAATATGAGCTTCCCTTTCAAAATAAAAGCACAAAATTCACAATATAGATGAGAAATAAAGAGTTTTTCTTCACTTTCAAATAAAAAAATATACAAATTAATGTGTATGGTCCATGAATTGCACCTGATTTATTTTATACTGACACTTTATCAAAGTTTTCACAAAAAAAAGATTAACAGCTGATTTTTCTATTACTATCTTGAATATAAACACAAAACTCTTGAAATCTATCTTGAATATAAACAGAAAAATCATAATATAGATGATAAACAAACAGTCCTATAGATAAACAAATATGAATCAATAAATATGAGCTTCCCTTTCAAAATAAAAGCACAAAAATCACAATATAGATGCAAAAAAAACTGATTTTCTTCGCTTTTAAATAAAAAAATATACAAATTAATGTGTATGGCTCATGATTGCAGCTGATTTATTTTATACTGACACAAAAATAAATGATTAACAGCTGATTTTTCTGCTATTATCTTGAATAGAAACACAAAAATCATAATATAGATGATAAACAAATAGTTTTTCTTCACTTTTAAATGAAAAAAATATAGAAAATAATGTGTATGGCTCATGATTTGTTGCTGATGTTGACACTTTATCAACCTTTTCTCAGTTTTCACAAAAAATAATTAACAGCTCTTCTATCATCTTAAATATAAACACAAATCACCCAAAGTCAGTAGAAAAAAAAAAACAAAACAAATAATGTATTTTGCTCAGAAATTCAGCTGCTTTATGTTTGATCTGATGGGTGTGATGCTGTCATGTGGCTCCGCCCCCTCCTCTCCTCTCCTCTCCTCCCTCCATCTCAAAATGCCCAGTCACCTGTTTGAGGTTATACTGCCCCCTCTTGTCGCAGTTGGGGATGTGCAGGGCGTACAGGTCTTCCAGGGGACCTCGGTTATCTCTGAAGGGCATCTTGGATATCCGCTCCAGGACCTGGTCCAGCTCCTGCTGACACTGAGTCTTTGGAAAACAACAACAACAACATCACCGGTGATGTCCACAGGCGTCTGTCTGTCAGGGCGACACCAGACTCCTGTTAAACCTCACATCACAAATCTGTTTATTATTTAAATAAAATCCAAAATCTCGTTAAAAGAAACGGCCAGAGGTTCAGTAAAAGTAATTCCAGCATCAACACGGAGCTGTGTTTGCAAAGCAATCAGCACATTTTTGACTCGCTGGGAAATCTCCTATAAAATGCACACACACAGATCCACTCCAATAAAGCTAAAGGGGATTTTTTTCTTCTCCTGCTATGAGCAAATGAATCATGGTTCCTGCCAGTAATGAATAACAACTCGCCGGTGACCTCAGGTTTACCTCACGATCCTGACCGAGCCAAACGTCTTGTTGAGACAGTTGTAAAGTTTCTGGTACAGCAATAACCTTTGAAGGATTTTTTTTAATGGCGGATGGAAAAAACCACAACACTGGTTAGAAATGGGTTCACCCACGGCTCCGAACTCAGGGATCCAGAGCAGGTCAGGTGGATGTGAGCTCAGTACGGAGCTGATTTAGACACTTAGAGGATTTGTTAAAAGCTGTGCAACAGTCAGAAAACAGAAAGAGCATTTTATATCTGCAGGTTCAAGTGTTAACTGAACTTTTAAACCACCTTTCAGTGCAAAATGTGCAGCTGTTGCACCAGAGGGAGGCGACACTGTGCTGCTTTTTGATCCCACAGGCTGTTTCAGGAAGATTTACAATTATTAATATTAATTCAACCACATCTCGGGTCACCAACTCATAAAATCTGAATGTAAATGTATGATTTTATTTTACATTCTGGTGCTTTTATTCTTTAATGTTGCAAATGTAGATACTTTTCAGAGTCAGACCTTGACTTTAAGGTTTGATCATCACTATAATATCAAAAAACACAGTGATTTATTGACAATTTCCCAACGACTCAGTGTTTACAAAGTTGCTTCAGGGCCATTAGATGTGATTTACTGCAACAAACCTAAATATCCCCCAAAAAGATTTAAAAACTAAACTAGAAAACATCTGTCCCACGTCCTCCTGAGGTAAAAATCTCAATATTGTTTTGTAATTATGTCTTCAGAGGTGCTATAAATCACATAATTGGCACATTTTACCTGTTTGGGCCGAGTGGGTTTCACCTCCTCCACCTTGTTGGTCTTCATCTTGGTCTTCATCTCCTGCCTGTGCTGGCGTACGGCGCTCTCCTTGGGTCCCAGCCAGGTGGTGTCTTTGCTGGGCTTCCTGACGGCCGGGATCTCGCTGACGCCCTGCTCGGGCTGCAGCTCCACGGCCTCACCTGCACAACAAGGACATTAATCTGAGCTGTTTCTCTACATTTAAAACTCAGCTGAAGGAATGCACGGCCTGCAGAATAAATTGGATTTTTGTGTCCTGCTGAAGGACACTCTGATGGACATATTGGTTGCTGACAGCGTTTAACCTGTGACTCCTCAGAATGGTCCCTCTGTGCATGAATCCACTCTGTTTCCCTCCAGCTGTCACTCCGGTAACAACCCGGGGCTTTTTCGAGGCTGCGAGCGAAGTGAGGTCCACGCCAAATTGCACAGATCATTTTTCAGAGTGACAAAGTTAGTGGTCTGGTCCTGAAAAGGTTTTTGGAAAATGGATGGATGGAGTCTGACCCTGCAGAGGAGAGGATCTGACACCACCAGGAGCTGCTGTATATTCTTGAATTTACGGTAATTATTTATTATTAAATGGTAAAAGTTTGACCTTTTTGGTTTGTAACAGAGGGAAATAAAACCTCCAACTGGTCGTAATCAAAACCAGGAAGTTGCTGATGGATCTCACCTGGAGCTTCCTGGATATAAAACCAACCCTCCTCCTTCAGCTGGCGTCCTCTCCCTCCTTTCACCTTGGCACCCCAGCACATATTTTACACATCCATGCTTTCATTGCTGGCTCGGCTAATTTTAACTCCCTATTGTTTATTTTACAACATTCACATTTTTTTCCCACGTGCGCGTCTTTTGTGACGCCGCGACTTTCCACACTGTCACGTTTGACATTTGCACCACAGATAATGCTGCGTGGGGGAAAAAACGACGACAAAGTGTCCAAACCGCTGTGAAACTGCTCTGAAATGTATCAGCACAATCAATGAGTCACCAGGAGCCTTTTCCTTTCTCATCGGGCGAGGGAACCACATGCAGCTCCGTTAACAAGCTCGCGGGCTGAGGGATTGTTGGCCACCGCTGAACTTGAGTCACAGTCAGGTTTCCATGGCGGCTTTTTCCCTAACAATGTGATTCAGTTTCATGAGCAGATGTTAAACGTGTTGATAAATGAACGCTAAAGTTGATATCATGCGACATTTAAAAGTTTTCCACTTTGCTGCAACTTTGACTTGATGAATTAAAAGTCGCCGCCGGTAGGTCCAGGCAGCATGTGTGTATTTCACATGAGTGCGTCGTTATTATCACACATTAGGACAAAACTGACCACAATTATTCAAAACATGAAGCCTGTGGAGGCTCCAACTATTTATCAACTCCTGAAAGGGATCCGATGGATGCTGAGAGATTTTATTGGATGAAATTTTAGACATTAGAGAAAAAGTTTGGATCATTAATTTAGTGGCAGGACTTCTTGGACATAATCTGATCAGCAGCCTCAGATTGGATCAGATCCTAAAAACTGGTTGTTTAAAGAAAAAAAAAAATATTTTTTGTAGTATGGAGGAAACATCAGGATGATTCTGATCCCAACAGAAGACAGAGATCAGACAAAATCCTAAAAATGTATCAAATATTACAACATTTGTATCATATAGTGCAAATACAATTATTTATAATTTACACTTGAGTTGTTTAATGTTGCTGAAGTGCACATTAAACTCCTATTAAACCTTTAATTCTGAGCATATAGTCGGGGACAAGTCTGCACAGGTCTTTGGATTACCGTAATTATGTCACGATTCGCGCACTCAGAAAAATTCCAACAGTCCCGAGAGCTGAGATGTTGCACTTTACAGTGAATATGGTGTCATTACGGTAATTTTAGTGACGATGAAACAAGAATAGCAGAAAAAAACAGATTTAGATTTTAGAGTTTTAGTGAACAAAAACTCTGCAGCTGCACATGAACGTTAGATTGTACATGTTGAATCTGAAATTAAAATAAGCAAGAAAAGTTAATAAAAAGTTGCAGGCTCAAGTGTTAAAGGGTTAAACCTGTATTAGTAAAGTGAACTAAAACAAAGGATTTTGTTGCTATAAATGAATCTAAAATAATTTAATAGATGTTTTTAGATCACTGCTAATCAGGATTTGATCATCTGGAAAACTTAAGTTGATGTAATGAAGATAAAAGTCAAGATTGATCATCTGATCACTGATGGGAAAACATTTCACAATCCAGATTAAACTTTTTTTTAATAATTGGCCTAAAGCTACTGTCTTGGAGATGTATCCAGTGTCTGTTTGAAGACACAGAGACACCATCATTTTCTTTACTGATGCTGTTCCAGCCTCAACTTCACAATAACTTTGTTTCTTACTTGTCTAAAAAGAGGACGGACAGAAGAAGACATCTGTCCCTGCAGATCAATCTAAAGGAGTTTTGACTTTCCACTGCAGAGTCCCTGCAGCCGTCCTCAGTCCTCCAGGCCGTTTTCATTTACCCCGACCGTCTCCTCTTTCCTCACAAAAAAAAAAACCTCTCTTCAGACAGATGGAGCAAACAATGTGAGAGGCCATCAGGTCCAACCCAACTTGTTGTCTCTGACAACAGAGCATACTTTGGGGTTGAGGGTTGACAGGGAGGGAGTGGAATAGGAGCGTCTCTCCAAACCAGCTGATTTTAGATTAAAAACAATAAAAAATCCAAAGCACATTTGAGCTTTCAGTTCAGCTGCTAAAAATAACAGCGAGCATACGTGCCAGAGCACTGTTTCCTTTTTGCTGAATCTTTGCAGGAAATCATGTATTTCACCTATGCAGGGCTTCACTTGACACCACAAGAAGGGAAATAAGCAGAGACAGTGGAGAAGGTCAAATAGTCATTAAACGGATGGTTCAGAGTTATTCAGACGAGCTGAGCACCGGTGGAAAGACTTTGAATGAGTGTGTGTTTCAGTCCTGGTGCTGGTGGCGGACTGAAGAGGCTGGTTTTCTGTGCAGCCCTGCAAGAGGTAAATTTGACATCCGGTTGTAGAATATGATTACAAAAGGCCTAAGAGAGAACGGGAGAAAGGAAATACCAAACGAAGCAATAACAAGGTGCTGGCGCCTTTTGCCATCAGATAGATCTGGTGTTGTTGGACTTCAGTTCCCCCTATGACGCTCCGCTCTGCTCTCTCTGGCTTTTCTTTGAAGACTGAGTTTCTTTGCAAAGAAAAAAAAAAAAAAACAGGGCAAAAGTCAACTGAAATCAGGTGTGTGCTCGCATGTGTGCGCGCATGCACAAGCTGATAAACACACAACACGCTCAGGAGTATCGGCGGCTGGGGCGCCTTTTGTTTTGCTGTCTTACATAATCCCCGCAGTATCCAAGTGCAATAGCATCGCTCGCTCTCTTCGGAGGAAACCTGAGATGTTCGCTCGAATACACAGTCTGGGAGCGCATAGACACACACATGAATGCACACGCACACACACAAACACAGAGGGTCAGGACCCCACTTTCAGGGGGCACTAGGCCTCTGCAGTACAAGCCGCTCCACAGCAGTGGGCTGGGGATCAGCAGTATCAACAGAGCAGCAGGCCTACTGTCCAGTCTACTGCTTGAATTAATCCTCGCACAAAGGACCCAGAGGCTTCCTTTCTATATCTGATCCATGTCGAATTCCCAGATGGCACGTAGGGCCAGAAGTGTCATGTCTGATTGTCCAGATTCTGGTCAACTGAGCAAATGGAGGACTTGGCCAGATCGTGGAGAATGGGAAGGTCGACAGAGGAAAGATGGGAGCGCTCCATCGTAGATACAGACAGACCTTTGTTTTGCTGTGCGATGTCTTTCTTGTTGCAGGAAGCACCAGATTTAGCAAATGGAAATTTTGGACATTTATGTTAAAAAAAAATGAACTTCACAATCACATCTCTCTCCAAACTTTGTCTCCATCTCCACATTTGCAGATGTTTGTAGCTAAATATCCACTGGAGCTGTGCACACATCCCTTTAAAAAGTCCATCTTCTCCTGATCCACCAGCTCCGAGGAGGAGGAGGAGGAGGAGGTGTGAAATAGGTCATGTGCCACTTAGGAAAGTTGACGAAAGGCCCTGCGTAGATTTACTGCACTCCTATAATCCATTACAAGGTCTAGTGGGACTGTTTTCTAGAAGTACAAACTCAGCAGAGTGCAGATATGTTTACCTTCCAGGCTTTTTGGCCCGCAACAGCCGTCTAAAAGCAGGCTTTGCACAGGCTCTGGCACGTACGTACACACCGCGGCATCCAGCAGCAGGCATCTCGCTCACTGCCGGCTCCGCTGGGTGAACTCTGGGGCGACTGTGCAGGACCGTAAGTAGGACAGGAACCCGGGCGAGCTGGGACACGTCGGACTCGCCGAGCATCACATGCAGCCTCCACAGCACAGACGATCAGGAAGTCATCTGTGCTGATATTTCAAATTAAAGTGTTTTTAACTTTAGTTGTGTTGTGGTTTTGTTTTTGTTTTTTTGCATACAGGTGTCAAGTCAACAGGAAACTAAACAATAAAGGTTTGAAACTTTGTAGCAAAATTTGCAAAGTTTTTGGAATGGAATGCAGCCCTGATAATTGTTACAATGTGTCTTGTAATAAAAATATCACTTTAATGAAGTAAATTTGACTTTAAAAGGGATTTTTTTGTTGAGAACTGATTTGATTTGTGAGGCTTAAATCTCCACACCTCCAGTTTTAAATGAAGGGACGGCAAATGCAAAGAACACATGTGAACAAAGCTAATGTGAAACTCCTGGAAATGTCTTTTTATCCCATTGTTTTGGATTATTAAAGGAGCTTCAGAGACCACCCCCATCCCCACCCACCACCACCACACCCCCCAGTGTCAGTAGCATTTCAGACAGTGTTTGTATTGTCTTAAATCACCCTTGACCAAAATGAAGGGTGGGAAGTTATTCTGGACCTCAACAGGCACGAGGAGATTCTTGGCACGGGGCTGCGTGAAGTCGCCGCCTCAGGGGGAGATGGCACAAATACCCGTTTTTGGAGAAGCCTGGGACGTGGAGGTGGGGCGGGGTGCAGGGGGTTGGATTATCTCGGAGCTATTTCAGTCCTGCGGGCTCCGTCTGGACGCCCTCGCAGGTACACAGGAATGCCCCTTGTTAGCTAACAATGTTATTCCAGCGACCAGATGGCACAGGAGGTTTTTTTCCTCCTCCTTCCACCTCATTTCCCCTTTGCATAACGAGTTTTATAACAGTATTGATACAGCTAAGGCTTCACTTTTACAGGACAACATTGCATTTGCTTGACTTTTTCTAATTGGTGTAACCTGGGATGTGTTTGAGCAGGGGAGCAGGGTTTTTTTTTTTTTATCAACTTGTTCCCCTTTCAAGGTCATAAATGGTCTGATTCCAGTCAAAACAACTAAACGCCTCTCCAATCTGATTAAAGGAACCTTTATTTTTGTCCAGGTTTCTGTGGGAACAGAATATCAAGTGATACTGTGCATAAACACAGAGGCGAGTGGGAAACTTGTGGGTGTTCGGGACACATTTCAGCTCAAAATCACAGAAATGTCGAATATTATTTGTTACTTTGGTGTTTTTCAAATGAAGGAAACACTTTTTGAAGTTCGTTAAATCTCCATTGACTGAACTTCATTTCGTCCTCCTGTTTTCACCACATCACAAAGAAGTCCTGCTCGGAGATTTAAGATTCTTCTGTTAATCTCCACGGTCTGATTCAAGTGCCAACAAGTATGTCTGCCTCATCGACCCCAAATTTCCATCCTGCTGAATCCCGTCCAGGATACTCGAGGCTCCGTGAAAACCTCCAGATATTAAGTTGCTTGTTTGCAAAAGCACTTGTACAAAGAAAGGCCACTGAAGTGTGCAAACGTCTGATGGAGAGCAGAGCGGGGACGATGCACCCACACGCTGTCCTTCATCCAGTTACCGTGCAGCTTTTATTTGAAATACTTGCAGGTTTTCTATATGCATCCAAACTATTCTGCAGCTCAGAGTCGCTTGGAGGGAAATCAGAGCACACATGATTTGGTTTGATTCAACTTAACCCCTTCATCCATTTAAACACAGTGAGAACGCACAAGCAGTTTCAGATTTTGATGGTTTCAGTTGATGTGAAGTGTGTTCAAAGCTTCTTCTTCATCACATCCATTGATCCTTTGCTCCACAAAATAGTAATGACAGTTGCAGCCACTATTTTAACCTTCATCACCTTTTGAGTAAAGAGGATTTCAGTGATTGCAAACTGCATATTTTTAAATTTTAATCTGTTTTGATAAACCACATGAAGAACCTTCGATCAATTTCGATTTATAAATCTGTTTTTTACTGACTGAATTATTTACCTGCTGTAATAAATAAGACATCTGGGGCTGGACAAACATAACCAAGCACAGAGCTGTTACACATAATCCATTTGGAGTTTAATTATTTAATTGTTTTAAAGCACCGCTGCCTTTTCTTTCATCTCCTCCTGATTGTTTTCGTGCTTCAACACAACCTCAATGCAAATCCTAATTTAACATCTTCCTGCTTCACTTTATTTCCTCTCCCATGATCCTTGTGGGATCAAACAAACACTACCTCTGACCTTTGACCTCTTTGCTGTTGCTTGCTTGTCGTGCTGATCCGGGAGGTTACGGGGCCTCTGCTGCTGCTGGATCACCCCGATCGGATCGATTCCTGCCTCTTAAAACCAGTTTAAAATCCACCTTTACACACATCCAACAGCTGCAACGTCTCCTCCTTTGATTCCTGTGTCAACTCAGCTGCTTCATTACAGCATTATAATAAACCTATTTTCCCTCATTTACAGATTAATTCCTGGAATAAAGGAGATGTGGTGAATAGCAGCCAGAGCATTTTAAAGTTTCATTCTCCCGGAGGCCCCAGCGAGCTGATCTCTATCAGGGATTTCATTATTTCCTCTTGTTGCTGCATATCGGGGACTAATTTATTACAGGAAATCAAATCTGTGTAGTTTCAGAGAGCAGCAAGTGAAAGCAGGAGACTGAGAGTAACCATCTGGAACATTTGAGTTTATATCTGACAGAAATGAATCAGGCAGCAGTGGACGGACAAGCTGTGGAGTTAATACCAAGCTGCTACTGTGGCTGAAATGTGTTTTTTGAGGCCTATTTATATCTGTCTTTTCACCTTGAGGAGCTCTGCACGAACTCCCGTCTTTGTCAGAAATCACTCTCTGCAGCAGCAGCGAGGATTTCAAACCTTCAGAGCTTTTCTGGACGAGTCGATCTCAGCCTGACCCAAACCCTGAGGGCGGAAAAAAGCCCATGACATCTGACAAATTGCCCTCTTGCAAGCCTTTACATGATGTGTCCGTGCATTAGCTGCTCTTGTTTGGCTCTTATGTAACCCTGCACTTCATGCCTGTTTTACTCCTTTTCTGTTAGGTTACATAAACGCGTAATTAAAGAATTATGATTATGAAATGTGTCGTGAAGCAGCATTTTTGACCTTTTGTCAGGACTGTGTTCGAGTCCCGAACGCCTGTCTCCGGTAGTTTCTCTAGGACTTCGGTGCCAAAGCAAACACGTGTCAGTCTGGAGGTAAACTCTGACAAAGCACGGATTTTGGAAATGAGTAGAGATCACACCCCAGGGCCGGCTCCGCTGGACACTCGCTGACTCTGTGTGTGTGTTTGCAGCCTCGAAATCAGCCAGTTAATGAGGCTGTTTACATTCACCGTGACCCGTCCCCGTTCAAACCACATGAACCTCACTGCATCGTGATCCTCCTGCACATACGTTTTCCAGGTAGACATGCAGTCAACAACCACTTTATAGTTCTGGTCAAAGCCTAAAGTCCACTTTCCCAATCAATGCAGCATTCCTGCCTGTTTCTTTCTCTCCACTCCCCTGTGGAAATGTCAATACTACAATGTTTTCTGTGTCCATCCCACCGAGTGCAACTTCTGAGGGTTTTTGCAAACTTCTTTTGCACTGTTTTAAAAGCAGATTTTTCAAGGAGGAGGTGGTGGAGGAGGTGGTGGTGGGAGGGAGGGGGGTGGTTGTTGGGAAAGACTGGGCCAGCTGTTTGGAGCACAGCTGAGATTAACTGGGCTGCTCCTTCTTTTGTTTCTCTCTCTGCATGCACACCAGGATGATTCACAACTCTTTAAACAGGAACACAAAATACCCCCTGCAACATGCATGGTAAAGGACATGAGCAACACACTAATGCATGATCACAGACCTCATGAAATAAATGGCAAAACAAACTTCCAGATTATTTCAAGTATAAACTCATGTCACGTGGTTAAAAGGGGATTTTAACTGGTTTATAATTATCCAATAAACATAAATAGAGCGCACTGCGGATGTTTGATGGAAGAAAAGAGGAGGATGGTCACTAGAAGTTGAGGATTTCGTCCATATTTCTCCCAGATCTGAGCTTCATGACAATGCAATATGACTACTCTATTCCTCAGTCTAGACAGTGTCATTAAAAATTGATAGAAGAAAACCAGGTTTCCAGTAAAGTGACTGACCGCTGGTTTGCTCCCGGTGCTCCTGGCTGTAAGTGGTGGTCTCGGTGTCCACTTTGCGCCGACACTGGCCCTGGCCCTGCACCAGTTGCTCCAGGGGAAGCTCCGAGTCGGGCGTCGGGTAGCATCG